>OZ030020.1:49461347-49613847 GCA_964023405.1 Apodemus agrarius | reverse complement strand
GTCCTGAGTTCAATTCCTAGCACCCACATGGTGGCTCACAACCATCTATAATGGGATCTGGTGTATAGATATATATGTAGACAAAGTACCCATCTATCTCTATCTCTATCTCTATCTCTATCTCTATCTCTATATCTATATCTATATCTATATCTATATCTATATATATCTTGCTTCTACCACCAAAAAGTACAGCTAGTCTGTCTGGAACATGACTCTCCACAGAGAATGTTGAGAGGTGGGTGGCATCTCAGAAATGGCATCTAGAGGCAGGTGATGAGGTCATAGGGGACACTGCCCTTGGAAAGGACTAAGGTAGTTCTTCCGGGACACCACTTAGCTGCCATGAGTGAGCTGCTATGAAAAACAAGAGCTGGGCGTATAGCTCAGCATTAGAACTTACCTAGCATGTGCAAGGCCAGGATTCCAGCCCAAAACAAGGACAGGAAGAAAAAAATAAAACAAAAACAAAAACAAAGAAAAGACAGGTGAGTATTGCCTCAAAACCTGTCTCTTAAGACTTAGGATTTATGAATAAAGTACTACAAAAGATTTACTTTACAAAAGATGAAAATAGCAGAATATCTTCAAGTAATTATGTACTTACATGAAAATGGCCTTATAGCCTTTGTATAACTTAAAAAACAAAACGAACACAATTTTTTTTTTAAAGATAAAGAGTTAAGGCTACTCTGTTGAATATGCACTTAGGAACAATCAGGTTAATCCAATCAAAGCTCATGAAGCAGGAGACCAAGAAGGGTCTACAGGGTTTTGAACTTCTAGCCTTCTATACTGTGAGTCCGACCCCGTTTCTTTTTATAACGCACCTATCCTTGGTGCCTTTTTCATAACTATTACCAAAAAAAAAAAAAAAAAAAAAAAAAATCTTTGGAACCCACCTTACAATACTACAAGTCTAAGGTGTTTTTTAAAATCACCAAAAAGTCCAGATGTGGTGGTGCGCACTTGGATTCCAGGAGTGGAAAAGCAGAAGTGTGGGATCAGCTATGTCCAGTGCCAGCCTGGCCCACAATCAAGTTCAATCAAGCCAACCGTGCGATACAGCCAGACACCATTTTTGAACATAAAACAAACAAACCTTCAAGAGTTTATAAAAGTATATACATAAATTCCCAAATGCTAACATTGCATACACTATTCTCCGATGAGAATTACAGGTGGAAGTCTGAACAATCAAAGCAGGCATAGTATATCCAATACCCAGAAAATTTTATCACAAAGCATTTTCTCTAAGAAAGCAAGACATACATCTGGCTGCTTTACTACTCCCTATTTAAATAAGTCAATGAGCTTATGGTACACACTTGAAGGTAAAATATAAAGGAAATTCAAAACTCATATGTCATATGTGTATGTGAAACTCTTAAAAACACACATACTAAACGTTTAAGTTGGAAAATGGATTGCCAATTTAGAGTAGACACCAAAGGATTACTATCATTTGTTTCTACAAGTTATAGTTTTGGTTTAACATATGAATTTTAAGAAAAATTCCTTTGAAAACACTAAAAGAAGGCATATGTAAATAAGCCTACACATTATTTTCATTAAAACGTCAGCTGAGAGCTGGCAGTGGTGGCGCATGCCTTTGATCTCAGCACTTGGGAGGCAGAGGCAGGCGGATTTCTGAGTTCGAGGCCAGCCTGGTCTACAGAGTGAGTTCCAGGACAGCAAGGGATATACAGAGAAACCCTGTCTTGAAAAGTCAAAAAAGAAAAAAAAGAAAAAAAAAAAGGTCAGCTGAGGGAAATATTACCCTCTACGCACAAATAATGTTAACCTTTTAAAAAAAAAAAAAAAAGAGGAATTCAAGCTGAATGTTCAGAATTAGTAAAGTATTTTAGCTATGAAACTGTTAAAACAGAAAGGACACTGAAAGTTATACTGAACAACTGCAAAAAAAAAATTAGTGGACTCACGCCATTAATTTATCATTAGGTAATGAGTCTCTGAAAATATATTAGATAAAAATATCTAATATATTGAGGTCATCTTTCTCACACATTATCAAGTCTCTAGAGTTGCTTTTATGTATTTTAAAATACAAACTAAAGTTGTGTGTGGGTGTGTGTCCTGGCACAGTGGCTGCAGCAAGAAAAACAGAAAAAAAGGTCTTCATCTACAGATGGGGTGGTGACCTGAGAGCTGCCCATTGGACTCAGGACCAATGAAACTATGGGCTTGGGAAGCATGCTTCTCCGGCACCCACAGGCATCCAAATAATCATTTTATTATTTGATCTTTTTTTCCTTTAAAGTGTTCTTGCTGTGGCCCAGGCTGCCTTAGTTAGCCTCCAGAGTGTTGTGATTATAGTTATATGACACAATTTCAAGCTATGTTATGCCTTAAAAGAAACTGGCTTTGGACTAGAAAGCTGCTCAGGGCTCAAGAGTACCGGCTGCTCTTCCAGAGGACCTGGGTTCCCAGCACACACATGGTGGCTCACAGCCATCTGCAACTCCAGTACCAAATGCCCTCTTTGTGGCTTCCAAGGACATTGCACACACATGGTGAATACATACATATGCAGGGAAAACACCCATACACATAAACATATAGAAAAGGAAAAAGAAAGAAATCAAGATTTCATTTTCTTACCTATTATCAGAAGGCAGAAGAGACAGTAAAGCCAAAGCTGAAAGTTTCTTTCTTTCGGGCTGTGTGATGTTGTCCATTCGATCAACCCACATTTCAATCACGTTTCCTAAAAGCTGGTCCATCTAGATGAAAGGAAACATCTCACAGTATTTGAAATTTTATTTGAACATGAGTAAGTGTTGACAACTAAAACCTAAGAAATGGTTAAAGTTCAAGTGAATAAACACAAAGTCATGGGATTTGAGACAAACTTTGGTTTGGAGAGAAATTTAAGAAAAACCAAAAATTGACTACAATTGATCTTGAGAGACAAAGAGTATTCAAAACCTATATATAGCCAATGGTATTCTGAGTAATATCATTTAATAAATAAATCAAGACCATCTTCCTGACATACTGAAAAACTACATATATTTGTATTTAGATGATAGTTTCTTTCAAATTGATGATTACTCTTCAATGTTCTATAATCTGCCAATCTAATTTGCTCCGCCTTCTCTCAGAAGACCAGACTGACTGCAACCCCAACCTTCAGTCTCAGAGGAAAAGAAGTAAATCACTTCCTATAACAGCTATAAAAACCAATAAACTGCAGGTGAACTAAGTGTACGCATTACCAACTGGGAGAGAGACGGGATTTCGTGTGCTGACTCAGCAGGCAAAGGCGCTCACTGAAGTGTCCCAACACCAGGATAGACACTGATGTGAAGGACAAGCTTGAAGGTCTAAGTAACACCTCAGGGAATGGCCTTTGGGTAGACATCCTTCTCTCTTTCCCTCCTTGATAAAGATCAAGAAAACTGATCCATTTATGAGGTTTACTTATATATATTATATAATATATAATATATATATATTATATACATATATATATATATACTTATATATTTTCTACTTCTACTTTAAGAAAACAAGTATTCAATGTCAAACATCCACCTTATAAATCTGGACATAAAAAAATCCACGGTACATTCTTATTGTTTTCTACTTTAAGATTGCTACGTTTTTCCTAGTTAGCAGTTAGATCATGTCTAATGAACAGGCAAGCAGCTGCTGGTTGAAATCCATTTATATGTGAGTTCCCTACACTATGTACTACACCTGAGATGGTCTATGCACTCAAAGAATATTTAAAATGATTAAAACAGCAATATCTTCATGGTGCTTCAAGAACTATTAAATTCAACACAGTTCCCAGTTCTAACACTGCAATCCTCTTTTTAACGCCTTTCCTTACAGTAGGACCCCAAAGTTGGGGTGGAATGGAAACTTAAGGTGCATATATCTAATACAATATCATGATTTAAGAATGTGAGTCTTGTGCAACAGACAAATACACTTTTGTCAGTAACTGTGCCATTTAAAAATGAAATAAAAATTACTTTAGATTTCTATGTATGTTTTAAAGATTTTTAAACTATGTGTACATGAGGGCATCTGTGCTGGGGTTTGTGCACACATGAGCAGGTATTTGGGGAAGTCAGAAGAGGGCACTGGATTCCCCAGAGCTGGAGTTACAGGAGCTGTCAAGTGCGGGAACTGGAGCCTGCACTCAGGCCCTCAGCAGGTGCCGTCTGTACTCTTAACCGCTGAGCAGTCTCTCTAGGCCCTGTATATTATTTTTAATAATCACTAAGGTATATTATGCATAAATCAATAAGACATTGTTTAAACCTAATTACTTAATAAGTAGAATAGGTGATACACCTTTAGGTTTAGAGGTATTATAATATTATTATGACACTTGATCAAGTCAGTTTAGTTCATACTTGGAGCATGACAATCTAATTTATACCACCATGTCTTCAATTCACATTTAATCTAAAATACAATATGCCAAATGTAGTGGCCTCTGCCCATAATCCAGTACTTGAGAGGTTGAGGCAATAGAACTGTGGGGCTAGTCAAGCCTACAAATGAGTTAGAAGGCAGCCTAGTCTACAGAGCAAGATACTATCTCAAAAACAAACCAAACAATGAAAATATAAAAAAGTAAATGATAAAAACAAAGGCTACATTGATATACACAGTTGAAATAAAAATTAAATCAGCAAAACCAAATACTTCAATGTAATTTCATTTAAAACACATTTCATTCATCATAAAAATATTTAATAAACAGCAACATTTAACAGTAAGCTGGGCAGCAGGGAACTTACTCAATAAGCAACTGGGATACAAGGAGTCAGCAAGTACTTCTAGTAACAAGTCAAACATCAGTGTTTCAGCTCTATTGATCAGTCTCAGTGACACTTACTCACCCATGTCACCCATAAACAATATGTAACAAACGACATGCCATCTGTCCTCCTACAAAAACTGTCATTTTCATGTCAGTATACATTACCATAGTTTTTATTTTTTGAACTGACAAAATGTAAAGCCTGTTCTTATTTCATGGCCTTTATAAAAACCAAGAGTGCACCTGGCACCAGTCATGATATAGGAACAGGCCCAGAATCAGGACTCCCACTCAGAAGGCAGAGGACACAACATTCAGGAAGAATTCACGCTTGGTGCTGCACTTGCCTTGATGATAAACACATTGCTCCCAAAATTACTGAACACACAGGCAAAACCAAAGCTTAGGACATTGGAGAATTTTCACACTAGAATAAACGTGATAAGGAGTCAAAGAAAATTGGGAGGCCAGGGCACTCTGGGTAACGGGCGACATGCTGTCTGCAAGGGCTCTGCAGCACAGAAGAGGAAGGCGCTTCCAAGACACTGCAAACTAAAACAGTGACTGCCAAGGATCAAGGGTCCTGCAAGGAATACAAGGAATCCAGCCCTTTGCTTGTAAACTTGTTCTGAGAGTAAACACCCACTATGAGTTAAAACTCAAATCTAACTCCAAAAGAAATAGCTTGAAGAGGTTTAACACCACACCATCTGGGTCCCAGAACAATACAGAAGTAGCCAGACACTTAAATAGCCTAAAGATGGAAATCCCAAATTATTCCTTTTACATTTCTACTACAACTTCTGATAAAAACAAATGACCTGTCAACAGGACAAATAAGGCCAAGGGCCTCATTCCTGTCCCTATGTAGTGAGCCGAGGACAGCTCCAGCACTGGTATGGTTGGTAAAATGCAGTGAGGGGATCTAAACATCCAAGCAGGCAAGGGGTTATACACCAAGAGATTTTAAAGGGGTCAGACATCAGATTGAACCTAACTTGTTGCTGTCTGTCCCTCCAAAATAAAGTACAAAAGAAAACACACACACACACACACACACACACACACACACACACAGAGAGAGAGAGACAAAGAGACAGAGAGACAGAGAGAGACAGAGAGAGACAGAGAGAGAGTGTGTGTGTGTGTGTGTTAAAACTCAATAAAATACAGGGCTGGAGAGACTGGTTCTTAGGCAAGCACACAGGCCATACTGCTCTTTCAGAGGCCATGAGTTTGATTTCCAGCACCCACAATCAGGCAGCTGGCAACTACCTGGTACTCCAACTCTAGGGAGATCTGATGCCTCTAGCCTCTGTGGTCACCACACTTAAGTGGACACATCCACACATAGACACCTATGCAAACAAAATTAAAAACTAAACATTTTTAAAATTCAAATTTTAAAAAAGAAAAGTACAAAATTGGGAAACAGAATGGAATATTAAGACTGGAGGAAGCTAAAAATAAAGGATAGTATATTGTTTCCATTAATACTTATTAAAGTCTCTTAATCTTAAAAAGTATTTGCTTTCAACATTACAAAGGGTGAATGGGATAGCCCTGGCTTTGATTATATGGGGACTAAAGCTAGGTTATTTTAACTGTTCAGTAAGAACTCTAATTTTAATGTTTAATATTTTAAAGCTTTTTTAAAAGCTCAGAACTACCTATGGATTAATTACAATAAAGTCACTTGAATTTAACCAGATCCAATGTTGATACAGAACTACAGGTCATTTTATTTTTCTGCTGTTTCGTTAATGTAGTTGATAGCTTTTCTGTTTCTACAGTATATTGTTTGTCTTTCTAGCACAATGTTAAAGTGTTAATGTTAAATTTCTAGCACAGTTATTAAAGTATTTAAGTACTTTTCACCTGACAGAGCCCCTGAGCGCCATAGTCAGCTCTGCCCAGGGCCTAGCGAGGGCAGTCTGCAGCAGGATGAGAGCAGACTACACCCTGGGACAGCAGACTGAGACAGAGCGCTGGGCTCTGCATTCCAACCCGTCCACTACTCACGGGATGGACTCTCACCAGCTCGCTAGTATTTCTCATATATGATACAGGAATACAAATGTTATCATTGAGTTCTTATAGATTTAAAATACTATTTGCTAAAACACATAAATTTATGCTGTGAAGTATATTGCCAAAATCACTCAAATATTTTGCTGAATTAAACTGAACGAACTTTTAAATAGTTCTTATCCCAGTTAAAAACAACAGACTAATGAAAACATTTCTTCTAGTAAATCAGTAAAATAAAGGCTAGGGTCTCAAATCTGCGGCTTAATTCTCCATGGCAAACTTTCCACTCATTTACCCTGGGTCTCCTAAAACAGATTAATTTCCATCATAGATCACAGAGAGCATCATTGTCTCCCTCCAGTACAATTGCATGGATTGAAAACATCAAATTCATACAGAATATTACATATGCTATTTAGTCACAAAACTGATTTTTAAATACAAGTAGGCTTTTTCAAAAGTCACATTCTATTATAATGAGAACAGAAATTTCCTCAATCCATGGTTTTAAATTAAATTCATTACAGGAATAAAATTCAATAGTTCATGAATATATGCAAAGTGTTCTGTTTGAGATTATAAATTAGTACAGAAAAACTATAGACATAAATAAATCAAAATTCTATTCTAAAGCTAAGTAAAAATTAAATTATTAATTTTGGATGAGATCTAACTATAAGACTTTTACCAGCTATTTACAGGACCATTGTTCTTACTTTTTTAAAAAAAGATTTACTTTATGTATATATCTTCAGACACAGCAGAAGAGGGCACTGGATCCCCTTATAGAGAGTTGTGAGTTGCTGGGACCTGACCTCAGCATCTCTGGAAGAGCAGTCAGCTCTCTTAACTGCTGAGCCATCTCTCTAGTCCCATTGTTCTTACTTCTACCCCAGGCAACAGGTAAAATCCATATTGTTAAAAAATATATAAAGATTTCAATGCTTCAAAAGGACTTAAGTAAAGATTCACTATTTCATCAACTATCTCCGATATAAATATGGTCACAGTCTTCCTTAAATCTAAGCATGCAGACTCTTACCTCCTGATTAAACTCCCGTCCCATCTCATTAAGAAGTGAAGAAAAGAAACTGGTATTCTGTAGTAAGACTCGACCCATAACAGCAAGATAGACGGACATCACTACTGGATACCTCTGCACAATTAAAATAGAGGGCATGTAAAAGTGTGTTAAAGTACAACTATAAACGGTTGAAAATCTAAAAAAATTAATGATATAGTATCAACATTTAAAAACAATAACATTTTCCTTCAGGGACATAAAACAACAATTTTCTTTGTGCTGTTCTGGGTAGTGTAATCTGCCAATATTGCTTGAATTCTTAAAAAGTTTCTAAACAACTGTATTATGTGTGTATATTACTTTACACAAATTAGGAGCTGAAACTAGGAATCAGAGAGATGGTTCACTGGGTAAAGTACTGCTGCATAAACATAAAGATGGGGGCTTGTGGGAATGCAAGTTGGTACAACCACTCTGGAAATCAGTCTGGTGGTTCCTCAGAAAACTAGGCATGACACTTCCGGAGGACCCTGATATACCACTCCTCGGCATATACCCAGAGGACTCCCTGGCATGCAATAAGGACACATGCTCCACTATGTTCATAGCAGCCTTATTTATAATAGCCAGAAGCTGGAAAGAACCCAGATGTCCCTCAATGGAGGAATGGATACAGAAAATGTGGTACATTTACACAATGGAATATTACTCAGCAATTAAAAACAATGAATTCATGAAATTCTTAGGCAAATGGTTGGAATTGGAAAATATCATCCTAAGTGAGGTAACTCATTCACAAAAGAATACACATGGAATGCAGTCACTGATAAGTGAATATTAGCCCAGAAGCTCTGAATACCCAAAACACAACTCACATAGCAAATCATTCCCAAGAAGAAGGAAGGAGAGGCTTGATGCAGCATTGTAGGGGATTGCCAGGACAGAGAAGTGGGAGGGGGTTGATTGGGGAACAGGCAGAGGGAAGACTTATGGGGAGGGGGAAACCAGGAAAGGGGAAATCATTTGGAATGTAAACAAATATAGAAAAAAAAAAAAGATGGGGGCTTGTTCGTAAGCCAGTCTAGCCAACCGGCAAACCTCAAGTTGAGGGGGGGAAGTGGGAGAGGGAGAGGGAGAAAGGAGGGTGAGGAGTAGGGGCAGGGAGAGGGAGAAAGAGAGAGAGACACTGACCCTACCTCGAAGAATAAAGGGGGGAGTAATCAGGAAAAAGCCCAACACAGAGGCACAGCACGGAGCTCTGGCCTCGTGTGCACACTGAAACATATATGCACCAACACCCACCCTACATACAACAGACACAAAGAAATCCATAGGAAACACACAGCAAATTATATTATCCTCAAAATTTACTAACTAAATATGATCCAAATGATAAAGCTTTCATTTCACAAATTATCAATGAGAAAAAGATGTAGTTTCTCTAATGCTAAAGAGTAATTAGAGGTAGGACCTGGAGTCCAATGCTATCCTAGAAGCTGAAGAGAATCTTACCTCGCCTTCAATAACACCTCTGAAAACATAGGGTAGAATTCGTTGAAACATCTGTGGGCCTAATACTGGATTCACTTTAAGGGCATTTTCCACAACCTAAAACCCAGAAAGACACACGGTAATATTTAACAGTGCAAGTCATTGTTTCACACAAAACACAGCTTATTAAACATGGCAATAAATTAAGTAACACAGACCAAACTTGAAAGCATATGTAACTTCATGAGATATGTAATATTCTAGCACTAGACACACTTTTAATCATACTATGATAATCCAGATACATGAAGCTTGTGACGTTCTGCCCCCTGCAACAGGCAAGCATGTGCAAGATGCCCCATGAACAGAAGCAGAAGAGGGGCGTCTCACACGCTCTTCTGTGGGGCTTGAGAGTTTGAGTATGCTTTCCTTTGATTAGTTTGTGTTCATTTTCTCCAGTTTAAGACAGGGTCTTGCTATGTAGTCCAGGCTGCCCTTATATTATTGACCCTGCTTGTCCCCTTAGGGTTAGAATTACAGGTATATTTCATCGCCCAACAAAAGCACTGCTTTTATTATTGGAAAACCCGGCCACAAAGCTAATGTTGTTAAGAATAAATCCAGGTAGGTTTACCAATAAATTATTAGGAGAGGGAATGCTTCATATATATATTTCACCTTAGTGACTGATCAGAGCAGTCAGTGCTGAACCCTGAGGGGCTGAGAAACACCCAAAGTCACCTCATATACCACTCTCCACTTAAAAGCAGAGGAAAGAGTAGAAGCATACACCTTCAGAAAAAAGAAAAAAGAAGCTAAAGGCAAGGGGAAAGACAATGAAGGCTGAAAAGGAAGACAAGAATGCTGGGGTAAAGTCCACTGAACACCAAGTGCCAGACCCACTCAGGTCTTACTATCTGGACCACTGGCCTTCACCTCAAAAGAAGAGCAGTAAATGTTCTGTAGAGAACAGAAATGAGTCTAGAACAAAAGGGACTCCTCAGTGACTCACATAATTTAAAGCAAGCAAGCAAGCAAGCAAGCAAGCAAGCAAGCAAGCAAGCAAGCAGGAAAGCCATGCTCAGGCAAACCACTATCAAATTTCAGAAAACATTAAGGAGGGTCACAACTCTGAAGAAGGAAGGGCTTGGAAGAAAAAGCCAATGGGGGGCTGGAGAGATGGCTCAGTGGTTAAAAGCACTGGGTGCTGTTCATGGGGTCCTGAGTTCAATTCCCAGCAACTGCATGATGGCTCACAACCATCTGTAATGGAGAACCAATGCCCTCTTCTGGTGTGTCTGAGAACAGTGACAGTATACTCACATACATAAAATAAATAAATCTTTAAAAAAAAAAGAAAAAGAAAAGGCCAGTGGGGCTCTGGAAGGCAGATTTTTCAAGGATATTAACAGAAAAGCTGCTGTGTCTGAACATAAGCTGAATTATCTGTCAGCTTATTGTCTAAAGTATGAAAGAAAAGGATCCTTACTAATTTCCAAAAATCAAAAGATTAGGTTATATGGAAAATAATAATCACAGCTAAGTGCCCATCTCACTTTGAGCAGGAAAATAAAAATCATACACCCTAAATACCGATGTAGCAAGAAAAATGAGAGCACTGTGACTGGACAGCGGTGAGAAGTAGTGAACCCAGGTATTTTCCAGCATTAGCAACTTATGAGAGAATAGTTCAAAGGTATTGTTTACATATATGAAATACACAAAATAATTAGCTACAAGCAATGCCAGTGGTTATCCCTGAATAAGAAATGTCTGGCAAAGGTGTGTCTGATTAAGGCTTTTTTAGAGAAGCCTTTTCTCTCCAGGTGACTGAACATCCTTTCCTCCTCATATTCGGGTTAACTCAAGGAACCCACAGGAATCACTCTATCTCTGTTTTTGGAGAACTGACAGAACGAGAAGTCTCATAATCTTCTATATGAGAAGAAACAAATACTCCTGTGTATGTTTAGAGGATTAGACTCCTCTATATAAATCATTCACATATGTTAAATATAAGCAACACTATCTTTTGTACATTTCCGTTTTAGATAAACTACAGTCAATGTTGTACAAAGAATCAATAAATAGCTCAAGGCAGAATGTTTGAAACTACATTCAGAAACCACAGGTAGAAAAATAACTATATTAAAGTGTTTTGTAAAGGGCTGGGCATGCTGGCGCACACCTTTAATCCTAGCACTCAGAATGCAGAGGCAGGCAACTCTCTGGGGGTTAGTTCAAGGTCAGCCTGCTCTACATAACAAGTTCCAGTCCAGCTAGGGCTACATACATAGTGAGACCCCTTGCAAAAACAAAACAATAAATATATATATATATATATATATATATGTGTGTGTGTGTGTGTGTGTGTATATGTGTATATATATATATATATATATATATATATATATATATATATATATGAAATGGAAAACAATCATAAAAGTTTTAAAAGGAGAACTGGTAACAGAATTGACCAGAAGACCCAAGCTAGACAATTCTGACATTTTTTCCTAGTCCTGTGTTTGAATAGAGCTGTGGAACCAAGAGTAACTATGACATGTGTTCTGACATGTGATATACATGTGGGAAATCACATGGAACAATTCTATATTTCTTATAATGAAAATTACAGACCTTGGTAATCTTATTTATAATACACATATCTACATATACAGATACAGTCAAAAACTTTTGCATTTTAAAATGATAATGCCAGGGTTATTAAAAGCAGCAGCATTATAAAATATCAGTTTGATTGCTTTCTTTCTTTTGGTTCTTATGTTATGGTCCACTGTACTTACAATATACTATGTAAGGAAGCATTCTTAGGTGACTGCCACAATATCACAATAAATACATATAATTTCTCTTAAGATTTTTTATGTTTTTTAGCTTTTAATTTTTGATTTATTGTTTTTATTGTGTTCTCATAGTACTAGCATTAGTCCTTTTACTACTTTAAATCATGTCAAACATCTATACCAGTCTAAACTCTAGCTTCCAAATTTTCTCCCATTTCCTGCTTGATAATTACTTTTATTCATTTAGTTTACTGCTTCAATTCCATTTTTCTTTTACTCTTTAAACAGAAGAATACTGTGGACAGTGGTATTGCTTTATACTCTCAAAATCACTGTGAAGCTATAGAGGTTATCTCCACTTGAGACTGCAAAGTACTTCACTCAGGGCTGGAGATGCCTTCATTTATCCTTGCTATTTATAAGTCAGTAGTGTACAAATACAGATAGAACTTGCTGTACTATAATTTTTAATCTAATTATTTTCAAGATATACGTATAATAGACTTCTTTTAAACCAAAAAAGTAAGTTTTAACTTCTTCCTAAGACAACATTCATGATTTGGCCTCATACTGAATAAAAAAATTACTGACTGAGGATCTTAATAGCAGAGTGTCGAGGCTTACATCATGTCTCCAATACTTACTAGCTCTCTGACCTTGAACATTTACCTGTTATTTAATTTTTTATCTGAAAAAAAATGAAAAAAAAAAAAAAACCCAGGACTATCATCTTGTTTACACGTAGATAACGTACTCTACATGCTATGTTCTTACAAATATGTAGGACATAGTAAATAATGGTGTCATCTGTTATTATAGAATTAGACCGTCAAAAATAGTTAATTCATCATAAGTGTTATCATAATGAAGGAAAGGAGCTGGTATAATACTGCATATGGATATGGCTATGAGAAATGAGAATTTCCAAACTCACAATGCTACATGTGTACAAATGCATCTCAAATTAAT
The DNA here is from genome assembly GCA_964023405.1 of Apodemus agrarius. Lineage (NCBI taxonomy): Eukaryota > Metazoa > Chordata > Mammalia > Rodentia > Muridae > Apodemus > Apodemus agrarius. The sequence continues at coordinate 49,600,721 of OZ030020.1, read as the reverse complement.
GCTAACAACTTAAATTATCTTTAGAACATTCCTGTGCCGTGTAAATAACCTGTATTGAGTCAAAGAGTTAATTCTAGTTTTGCTCTAACACTGACTCCTGAAACAGCCATGCTGGTCTCTTTGTTCAATTTTCTTAAAATTGTAATTTTATGCTTCAAAAAACAGAGAAGCTACTTGCAAACACTATCAGAAATTACTGTAATAGTTATGTTTAGCCAAAAACATATTGACTGGTGTATAACCTGTTGTTAAGAAACAGAATCTAGGAGATACTGAAAATGAAAATAATAAGCTAATATTAGGAGCTATAATAGAACTATAAGAGTTCTCTCAGACTATAAATGAAAGTATGAAATAAACACACCATTTTCTTAAAATATCCTTTTACATCAAAAGCTCAAAAGATTTACTAGTGCTAGGTAGTGCATTCCTAATACTCAATATCCACTAATTAAATAAACCCATTTCACATGGTTATTATTCCTGTTAAATCTGTAGCATCTATGTATTGGTTTAATAGGAAATAAACATTTTATAGTGAGTTCCACTGGTAGAAAATCCACCTTGAAGATCTAAGATAATGCCATAGTTTTCATAACAAAAATGTAATTGTCAAGATAGAAAGACTTTGCCAGGCACAGTGGTGCATGCCTTTAATCCCAGCACTTGGGGGAGAGTAGGTGGATCGTTATGTGTTTGAGGCCAACATAGTAAGATCTAAGATAGCCAAAGCAACATAGTAAGACCCAGTCTAGAAAAAAACAAAAAAAATTTAAAAAGCTTTTAAAAATGTAAGACTTTGTCTAGCCAGAATTTATTCTCTTATTTGATATAAAACACAGCTAAGAAATTAGCCATTTAACAGCTATAGCTTTCAAATTCCATATGTAAAATAGCGATACATATGTGTATATGCATATATATTGTGATATAGTTTAATACAGTTACATATTTATGTTTACAAGTGAGCTATTATATTCATGTCATCGTATTTCTTTTATAGAAGGTCATCTAAAGATAATACATATAATTTACAGGCTATTGGTTCTTAACTGTACATGATCCCAACAAATTTAGCACTCTAACTTCAATAGCTACTAAAGTTTAAACTGTCAGTAAAGTTGTTGCCCAAATATAGACTAACAGACTGAGAAGGCTGTCTGTCCTCAGTAGAACTCAGGTCTGAGTCCCTGTCTGGGAGGCAGGCTACCATGGTGAGGGTGCAGCTCATTGGCTGGCTTCCCATGTGTGAAGATACACCTTAATTCCTAGAACACTACCAAAGAACAACTGAGACCTTAGGATACAACAAATGTTGCTAGGCTTAGGACAAGTTGGTAAAAAGCCTTTAATTCATTCCTATCCAATGAGGTTTTAGGATAAAGATTATTCAAATTAGCTAAAATTATATTAGAAGGGGGCTGGAGAGATGGCTCAGTGGTTAAGAGCACAGGTTGCTCTTCCAGAGGATCTGGGTTCAGTTCCAACACCCACATGGCAGCTCACAACTCTAATTCCTGTTCCAGGAGATTCAACACCCTCACTCAGACATACATGCAGTCAAATCAATAATGTACATAAAATAAAATTATGTTTATAATTTTTATATTTATAAAATTATAAAATAAATAAATTATTTAAGAAAACAAAACAAAAATTAGAAATCCAAAACTGCATTTTAACAGCCCTCCGGGTGACTTGCACACACACTTGAATTTAATGCCTTTGGCACAGAGGAATTAAGCCAGACTGAACACTCTCCGGAACTGTGTTGGTTTATCTCTTTTCCAACCATCCACACTCAGGAGGCTCCAGCCTTACCAATAACACATGACAATCAACGTAAAATGACAATACCTTGAGCACTTGAACTTGACCTTCTGTAGTAATCTCTGGTAGCAGCTCATAAAAGGACTGGCATAAACCTGCTGCATACGTCTGAAATCCAATCAAAGTCAATATGTATAAGAGCACAGCTACAATACTGAAAAGGCAAGAAAATCAATTTGGAAGGCCTCACACTCTATTCAAGAATTGGTACTAAAGGTCTAAACAAACAATTTCAAGTAAGACCTGTCTTGGGAAGACTGAAAAAGATAGTTTGAAAGTTTACTGATACACTGATTGCTGAGCATATATTTACATATATAGTGCATTTTCTATATTCAGTATAAGTAGAACTGGATGCTGATCTCACCCTTCCTGCAGTGAGGAATACTTACAAAGGAAATAAAATTTCTACCCACTAAAGTAACAGACCAAATTTGAACTTTGAAAAGGCACTTACAGATACCACAGAAACCCAAAATAATAATATAATATATAATGTTATATAATTATTAACAATGCAAAAGGTGTTCTGACATACCTGTAAAAATTCGGTTGATGATAAAAAGATATAGCCATTGATGATCTTAAAGCAGGTTCTGAGATTCTCTGAACTTAATTCTGCCAAAACAGTAATTATTTTTTAAAAGAGCAAATTAACTAGCTGTGCAAGTTAAGTGAAGTGATGGTTCATTTTAGTTGAAACTAAGTTGCTATAGCAACATGAAGCACTCAGGTTTGTTTGCAACCATGATTACTGATGTGGTTTTGACTTTATGGTTCCTGAAGCAGCAAGCATGCAGCTTACCGTTTGCAAGGCAGCTGGATGGAAGCTCTAGGATAGAAGACCAGACAGGATTGATAATGTTTTATCATCAGAAAAAGAAAAAGAAAAATCTCTACAAACAAGTGAAAAAGAAAAACTAAGTTACAGCAAGGGTGGTGACACACAATTATAGTTCCAGCACTCAAGAGGTTGAGGCAGGAGGACTGTGAGTTCAATGCCAGCCTGGATTAAAAGGAAAACAAAATAAAAGCAACTTCCATGCTTTCTTTACAAATGCTCCTGACTATAAGCAGTCAGTATTCACAAGCTGGTCAGCATCTAAACCTGGCCAAGCCCTTTACTAGTACGTACTCTCTTGCCCACCTCGCACTGTGAAAGTCGACTGAGAAAGCTTTCTTCCCTTCTGTCCATTTGGAACAAAGCTAGGAAAGTATATGGCCCGAGACTTTTCATTTCAAACCGAAACTTTAGTTGGGTTCTATGGTTTCCTGGTTTATAAAGAAAAGTATGTAGAGACCAAGCATGTTCAATTCTTAGTGGGAAAGACGGCAAAGCAGGGTTGCAGTGTGAAGCTAACTATGAAAGGGTGTAACCCTGCCATGAGAAGGTTCACATAATAGGTCTGGCTGCCATTCTCGCTAGGCCAGATGGGCACTCCATACAATCGCCAACTTAGGTAGAGTAGAGCTAAACAAGGCCTTAGCCAGAGGAGAAAAGGTCGGGCAAAGCAAACTTCTTTTCTTTCCCTAAAACAACTAAAAGACAAAGTTTTCTAGGGAAACAGCAGGAAGTAGCCAGCACTGCCTTTGGGAATGATTGCATGCCAAGGGGAAATAGCAAAGGGCTATTTATTGAAAACCAGACTTTGGGTTATTACTTGAGAATTCTTCTAATCTGGGGAGGAATAAGGAATAAAAAATAACTTTTAAAAGGCCCTCAAGAAAAGAAAGTGGGGAGAAAGGGGGAAGGGAATAGAGAGGAAAGGGTCTCGGGAGAAATGAAGTGATTAATGGCACTATCTAGTCATCGCAGTCATCTAGCTACTCAAAGTCCTACTGTACTCAATCACAGCGATCTCCGCTCACATCCGCTCCTGTTTTCACAGAATTTCTACTTATCTAAACTACAACTAGAATTTTCACCTCTAATAAAATTTCTCAATATAAGTAAATTCTTAGCCAAGGGTCCAAATTTGGGGATTTTCTACCTAATTAATTGCCCAGAACAATAGTCAACGAAGTTTTAATAAAAGAATTAAAGATGCTTCATGGCTGAGTCTTCATGGGAACTGAGGGCTGGGGAGAGAGACTCAGTGAGCCAGTGGCTTCCTGCACAAGCATGAGACTCTGCATGGGCGGCCGCACGGCTCCGTAAGAAGCTAGGCATGGCAGCGAGTGACGAATGTCAGAGCGGGGGAGGCGGAGCACAGGGGAGCCCACAGACTTACTGGCCAGCAAGTCTGCCAACCAGTGAGCTCCGGGCTGAGTAACAGACCGTCTCACACAAAACATAAAGGTATTAACAAGAAGGCCCAGGGGCTAGGGGCACTTGCTAGTCACTCAGGAGAGCCACAGCTGAAGTCATGGCACCCACGTAAAGCAGAACACCTGGCAAATGCCTGTAACTTCAGTTCCAAGGGGTATGACACCCTCTTTGGGCATGCATGAATGTATGGGAACATGGATTCCCCACACATACATATGTATAAACATTCACACCAACACATACTCATTTATACACATATAAGAATAACAGAGAAAATACCTGACCCAGCCTCCACAGATGCATGTACAGGTAGGTGTACACACCAGTAGACACATGCATACACCACACATACACAAGAATTAAAAATCAAATTTTAAAAAATAATCAAAGGGCCAGTAAACTGCAGTGTGTATAATTAATATGTGTATAATTAAATAAGCCATAAATTTAAGAGTGCAATTGACTTGGCAAATTCACTTACTAGGATGACTTTATACTCAAAGCATTATTTTTAAGAGTCTAAGCTAGGGATGTAGGTCAATGGGAGGTTGCACTAACCAGTGAGGTGAAGGCTGTGGTTCAACATTCCCCACCACTCGGATGGATGGATGGATGGATGGATGGATGGATGGATGGATGGATAGGCAGACAAACAGTGCTATTATTTGCTTTAGAATGGTTCCTCACATGTAAGAAAAAGTACTGATTTACTATTTGTGGTTTGCATATGCTTGGCCCAGGGACTGGCACTATTTGGAGGTGTGGCCTTGTTGGAGTATGCGTGTCACTGTGGGAGTGGGATTTAAGACCCTAGTCCTAGCTTCCAGGAAAAGAGTCTTCCACTAGCAGCCTTCAGATGAAGATGTAGAACTCTTAGCTCCTCCCACACCATGTCTGCCTGGATGCTGCCATGCTCCCACCTTGATGATACTGGACTGACCCTCTGAACCTGTAAATCTGCCCCAATTCAATGTTGTCCTTTATAAGACTTGCCTTGGTCAAGGTGTCTGTTCATAGCAGTAAAACCCTAAGGTACTATTATTAATTACTATAAAAATAATGTTGATACTAGGGAGAATCTAGATACATCTCTGAAAGACTGAAAGAGTTAAGTGCATAGAACTCTCAGAATCATGTCAGATGTGATGTCTGGAACTGTGTAGTACTGAGGGCATTACAGCTTAGTGGAAAGAGGCAGTCTAGCAAGTCTAAGGCCATGTTAAGATTCAGGGACAACACATACATTATGTGTGTTTAGCAAACATACTTCAGCAAACTCTATGAGACACTAAAACGTCAGTGGTTCCTTAGCCACAGCAAAAGGATGTACAATTTAGCCTACAGCACAAACGCCCTGTGTAAAGTGAATGGGATAAAGAAGCAGCTTCAAAATCTATTCTTCAAGTAGCATTTCGAAGAGCTATCAAACAAAGTTCCTCAGGCAAAGTTCAAGCTCAACTGGTAGTGAGTTTATATCCTAGTTTAATTGAAAAATTTTCCATAAAGCAATGTTATTTAGTGTTTACTTTTAAATTAATGGAAGATACTTCAAAAATAATGTAATAATTTCTATAAAAACGCTATGACTTGTCAATATATGGGACTTATAAAAGGCTATGGTTACATTAAAAAACAGTAAGATCTGAAGACATACCAAGAAGAGGTGACATATTCTGAAATATACGAAGCAGTTCTGGTGTGACGCATGGGCTGTTCTCCAATGTCACTAACCTAGGGTGAAAAACACAATGAATGCACTTCTGACATCCACTCATGCCATTAAAAGAACTCAAGTACAAAAACATTTCATTTAGGGAAGCAATGTGGAGTGTGTAAAGCGCCTGGCAACAAGGTCAAGGACATCAAAAGTTGCCCTTGGAACTCCCCAGTCTGTGTGCGTGCACACCCACACTGGGGCTCATCAAGAGGGGCCATTCTTCAGGTGCTTGCCACTTCTAATGTTTTCAGACATGTTCTCTCACTGACCAAGAACTCAGCATTTATCTAAGTTTGCTAGTCATCAAGCCCATCCTGGATCCACCTAGCTCTGCAAATTCCTAGTGTTGAGGTGACAGCAAACGTGCCACCAAGCCCAGGTGTGGTTTCTTCCTTTCCTTCTTTCTTTTTAGTGTGTTCTAGGAATTGAATTCACATCTTCATACTTCCAAGTCAGGCTAAATTATTCTTCAGTCTCTCTCTCTCTCTATATATATATATATATATATGTGTGTGTGTGTGTGTGTGTGTGTGTGTGTGTGTATGTGTATCGTGTATGTGTATATATATGTATATATATACATATATATACACACATATATATTTTATATATATCTTTCTATATATAAAAATAACACTGTATACTAAAATACAATAAAAATTATAATTTTACACAAAATCATTACTGTTATGCTGATGCAAGAGGGATAAAGTTATTCTGTCCTAAATTTTCTGATCAATTCTGTGTTCCTCCAATGACAAACTGGCTAATGAACTGGTAAAACAACTCATATAACTGCCATAATTATCATATAATATGCTTCATATTAATATAATATGAAAAAAACAAAGTTTAAATACTAATTTTTTTTCCTTTTTGTAGTGAAGTATGGCCTCAGGCATAGTAAACAAGCACTTTACCACTGAACACCATTAAGCCCTAAATTTATTAAATAAGCAACATAAAAAAGGATTGCATAAGCCGGGCGTGGTGGCTCATGCCTGTAATCCCAGCACTTGGGAGGCAGAGGCAGGTGGATTTCTGAGTTCGAGGCCAGCCTGGTCTACAGAGTGAGTTCCAGGACAGCCAGGATTACACAGAGAAACCCTATCTCAAAAAAAAAAAAAAAAAAAAAAAAGGATTGCATAATCAGAGTATTTCTTCAAATGTACAATTTTTTCAAAAATGTAGCAATACAAAGAAATACCAAAACACAGAAGAAATAAATTAAATATTTCAGTAAGTTAGAATCAAGAAAGCAAAATAATATTGTGACGCATCCATCTGACAGGATAAAGGAAACATGCATGTAAAAATAGTCATTCTTATATCATCGTGATAATGGTGCTTGAATTATTGCAAAAGTGCAGCTACTGTCCTAAAAATTCACAGTAAGTTACAGCAGTAATGTGATAAAATTAGACCTTAATGGCATGCTTCTATAACTGCCAACATAAATAATGTCAGGGCAATTATATCACTGAAAAGTGCAGCACTACAGTAAACGTAGGATATTATGGATTAAAACTTGTGGAATATGAGCAATAAATAATACTCCAAGATAAATCTGCAGCTTCAACTGGGGTTCAGTTCCCAGCAACAACTCAAGTAGCTCATAACTGCTTGAATCTCCAGTTCCTACTGAATCTGACACCCTCTTCAGGTCTCCACAGGCTCTAAACCTCGCAGAAGACACTTACATATACACATAACTTAAATAATAGCCACAGTAGATTTTTTTTTGTCCAAAACCAAAACAAAACAAGTATGTATATACAGACTTATACCTGAGGAGTAATCTGAGGATTAAATTATATACTAAACTATAAATGAATCACTGACCCCAAAGCATGGGTCCATTCAAATCGCCAAAGAATATAAATACCTTTTTATGTTTTTATTTCTTTTATATATATATATATGTATATGCATGTATATATGTTTATGTGTGAATGTGTTATATGTGTATGTGTGTGTGTGTGTGTGTGTGTGTGTGTTTTGACTGTACATATGTCTATGCACCATGTGTGTGCCTAGTGCCTGCAGTGACCAGAAGGTGTTGGATCTTCTGGTGTAGACCTCAGGTTACAGACAGTTGTGAGCCACCCTGTGGGTGCTGAAAGTCAAACCCCAGCCCTCTGGAAGAAGAGACTATGCTCTTAACCACTAAGCCATCCCTCCTCCCCCAGAATATATACCATCTTACAAAGTCATTTCTTTGTAAAGAAAATGATTTTTAATTATTAAATGGATAATATAAGTCTATAAATCCAAGCAGTATCACTGAGTAGAGATCATAGCTCCAGCTCATTGATAAACAAGAACAGAATGAAGACAAACTCCTGGGAGAATTTTATAGTATACTAAAGGTGAAAATTCCACCCCAGAAAATAGTATTTCAGGAAGTCAAAATTTTTCTGAAATATTTTTATAGGAATATAATCTTGAGTAGATGGAGAAAAAAAGCTACAGAGTTCATTTTGATTTATTCTACATTTAAATGACTTAATGCTCAACAGCTGACAGCAGTCACTATAGTTTTCATTGTTCTGTTCTATAGTTCCTGAAAAGCAAAACCAAACAAAAAACTTTTCATATATGGCCTTTTGTTAGAATTTTGCTTAAAAGTAACTTACCGCTCCCTCCTAAGAAGTCTGGCGCCAGCCCAGAGGTAGCATGCTGGCTAACAAACAGGAGGCCCAGATTCCGGCCTCAGTGTGGAAGAGAATGGGCCGCCCGGCAGGGTGTGTTCGGAGTGAGCCTACTCTTACTGTTATTTGTAGGGCTCTCCTTCCCAAGCTGCTAAAATCTTATTTTAGGCTGTAATTGTCAGCTGATGACCACGCTGCATATTTTACTGAGAAAATACAAGGCATCAAATAGAACACACTACAAAACTTAAAAATCCACATTTCTATGCTAGTCAAAATGAAATGTCCATGCTGCTGCCAAAAATTCAACCCCTCCACTTGAGATCTGAGCCAGCCTGGGCTACAGAGACTTATCCCCAGAAAATAACTGTCTCAATTTTTTTCATTTACATATAACTTTAGACAAGGAAAAATTACCATTAAAAGAACCACACGATTTTATTATTGTTTATAAAATCCTTTGAAAACTGGCACATCAAAAATTCACACACACTTAACAAACACATTCAGCTTTGAGCCAAGCCTGATGGTGAAGGCCTATATACAACCTGAGGAAGGAACTGAGGAGACCAAGGCAAGAGGAAGGCAAGTTCAAGGACACCCTGAGCCAGGCAGACTTTCCTACAGTGAACCTTACCTCAAAACCAAAAACAAAAGACAAAGAGCACTGTAGGGGTAAAGCCAATATTATAATCAATTTTCTATCATTACATTTGTCTGTTTCATTACATACTGGCTGAGTCTTTTGACACTAAAACATCATAGTGGAACAGCTACAACGAACACATCTGGAACATATGACATACACTGTCCTCCCTGTGTCAAAAAAGTTTGCCAGTTCTGACCTAGAGCAATCTACCCTTATACAAATCCAACCTAGGAATCACTGATTTCAACAACCTTCTGATTCAGAACTACTATCTAGATCAGAGATTCTTAACCTGTGCGATGAGACTTTGTGCTGGGGAGACTGAACAACCCTTTCACAGGGGTCACCTAAGACCATCTGCATATCAGATATTTATATTATGATTCATAACAGTAGCAAAATTACAGCTAGGAAGTAGCTAGAAAATAATTTTATGGTGGGGGGGTCACCACAACATGAGGAACTGTATTAAAATTGAAGCATTAGTAACACTGAGAACCACTAATCTAGATGCTACTCAAATAACAATATGGAAGACTATAAAGAGTCCATTCCAAGCAGTAAAAACCTACCCCGTGACATTTAAAGCCATTACTCTAATATGCTGTTACAGAGCATTTACTTACAACTTAGTAGTTTCCACAAAAACAAATAAAACCAAACCAAAACAAAAACAATTCCTGAGAATCAAAACTGGATCCTTTCCCTCTCCCTCTCTCCCTCTCTCCCTCTCTCCCTCTCTCCCTCTCTCCCTCTCTCCCTCTCTCCCTCTCTCCCTCTCTCCCTCTCCCTCCCTCCCTCCCTCCCTCCCCCCCCCCCTCCCCCTCCCCCTCCCCCTCTCCTCTCTCTCTCTCTCTCTCTCTCTCTCTCTCTCTCTCTTTGGATTTTTGTTTTTGTTTCTTTATATTGTCATTGATTTATATAATGTTGAGGATTGATTTGTAGGCTGTACAAATTTGAGAGAAGCATGCTATTATTGAACTATACCCTAGTCAAAATAAAAAACTCTTAATTTCTGAGCAAAAATTAGGAAAGAAAAAAGAAGTAGGCCACAAGGACAAGAAACAAATGTTCATTTTTCTATGGATGATTCTGTGATTAAACTGCAGCAACTTTACACGTCTTCTATATTAACTCTGGAGAAAATGGCTTCCCAGCGTGCACTGGGATGAAGACTGAAAGAACTCGACAGCACACGGGCAGGCAGAACTCTGGTGTCATGTGAAGTTAGCATGAAGCATGGTTCTTTTCTGAGGTTGTTTCTAAGCTTTTAGTAGTACACACTGCCTGTTTAGCAAATATTGTGTAAAGATTTTGAATGGCAAATGTGTGTGGAGCTAAGCTCTACCATCTCGCTACCTACTAGAAAGGCAGGCAGTTAGGAGGCTGAAATAAAACTCAATACCCTACTCCTCAAAAATTCTCATTTCAAATACTCAAAACTTTAAGATCAAAGTTTTGTTTGAGTAAATTACCGAGATGCCTAGGTTACTTGCCAAATTCCAAATATGAAATGCAGCATGGTTCCTGCTATAATTTCTCTCTGTTTCTCTGTTTTTAAAAGGTTTATGTGTTTAGGTGTTTTGCTTGTATTATGTCTGTGCACCATGTCCATACAGTGCCTGTGGAGGACAAAAGAGAGTGTCAGATCCCCTGGGGCTACAGTTACAGATGTTATAAACTACCACGGAGGTGTGGAGAAGCATTTCTCATTAGCTGACTGTCAGGAGCCTCCACGGAACAGCAGCTGGAATAGGAAACAACTAGAGGATAACAGCTCCACATGCTTATCTTTAAATGCTGAGTATTCAAAGCTGTTACATGACCACTGCTCTACTGGAACACAAGCAGAGAAAGCAGCAGCAGGGGAATCCATAATGAATTTTGGATCCAAAATCCAAGTTCTCCCACTTACCATAATTCCAGACCATCTTCCAGAAGATAAACATGTGGAGGCTGGGAAACATCTGTACTCAGCTGGATAACTGGGAGCAGGAAAGGGTACAGGTTCTTGCTGTCTGCTCCTAATCCCTACAGGAAGTATACACACAATCTATAAGATACTCTAAGATCCCTCCTTATCACCAATTATTACCTGCCTCAGAAAATAATTTATATTATATAAAGTAAATAAGTCTTTAAAGATAGTCCTCATTATACTAGCAAACAAAATATCTATTACTAAAATGTATGTACGCGCACACATACACATACATACATACGCAGCAAGGCTATGTGTATCTGTGCCTATTAAGAAATTCCACGCCAGGCGTGGTGGCCCATGCCTGTAATCCCAGCACTTGGGAGGCAGAGGCAGGCGGATTTCTGAGTTCGAGGCCAGCCTGGTCTACAGAGTGAGTTCCAGGACAGCCAGGGCTACACAGAGAAACCCTGTCTCGGAAAAAAAAAAAAAAAATTCCACATATAGGTTGAGTCTTCCTTATTTGAAATGATTAGAAAAGAAGAAATTAAGATTTTGAATTTCATTTTTGTGAATGGTTGTAAATAAATAATAAAATATCTTGGGAATAGAACCCAAATCTCAATATAAAATTCATTTATAATTTATATATACCTTATGCATATATCGCAAAGGTAATTCAATACATTAGTATATCCATATTGCTTAGCAGGCCAGTTGGGAAGTCTCTACTTGTGGTATCAACTTGGTGTCATAAAGTTCCTTCTCTGCAGCATTTTTAATTTTAGGTTAGAAATGCTCAACAAATGTATGAAATATTTCTTTCACCCATGCTATGACTGCAGAAAAAGTAGCTACACTGATATTTTAAACTGTATAAACACACTCAGCTAAATAACAAGTATGAAATTGGCCCAACCTGAATTGTTTAGTGCTATCATAGTATATGCATATTTAGCAATACTAAGCAGGCATGAACAACCACGTAGTTAGAAATGCAAAACCTATTCAAAAATAATTACATATTGGACTTAAAGGAACAGAAATGTATGTAACAATTCCACAGCAAAGAATTTTTAAAGATACCTATGATTCTGTATATTTAGTATATTCATAAAAATATATCCAAGAGAAAACTCACAGAACCAAAAGAATCAGACATGAGAAAAAGAAAACTAAGAAAAAAAGCAAGAAAAAGATTTACTTTGTATGTTTTCTACATTGTCTTTCATGGAGAATTTTTTGTTATATATTTAATGTTTCTAGAACACAGAAGAAAAAAGTTTAATCTAAAATTCTAGTTTGTCTATTACTCTCTTAAGACACAATAGTTTAGTATCTTACAATGGAAATACTTTAAAGCAAACAAAAAGGACTTTGTGGGGGTGGGAGGATCAAGTTCTAAGCCATAATAAATCCAGAAAGGAAATATCAAATACCATTCTTGGGAAATCTTTCAAATGCCAATAATGTTTTACAGTACATTTAAATAATATAAACTAAATACACTCTCTCTGTTTCTCTCTCTCTCTCTCTCCCTCTCCCTCCCTCTCTCTCTCTTTCTCTTTCTCTCTCTGTCTCTGTCTCTGTCTCTGTCTCTCTCTGTTTTTCTGTTTTCTGATAGTTTTCATTTAGTTTCAGGAGACCCAGCTTTACTGTAGAGCCCTGGCTGGCCTGATAGTTACTATATTACTATAACAGTTCATTAAATATATATATATATATATATATATATATATATATATATATAATATACATACACATATATGTATATATATATACACACACATATATATATGTACACACACACACACACACACACACACACACACAAAATCAGTGATTCAGTAACCTACGAGAAGAAAGGGAAAATCATATTCTAAAATAACTATAGATGATGGAAGGGAATATAACTATCTTTGCAAATTTCCTGTTAAAAGGTTTTTTTCCCCCAATTTAAGATATCATGGTATTTATCTATAATTACAGCACTTGAGAGGCCGAGACAGGAGAGAGTCAGGAGTTCAAAATCCTCAACAGATGTCCTGTAGTCAACTAGACTACGTGAGGCCCTGGATGGAGAAGGACTAGATAGAACGGGAGAGCATCACCATATGGTGGCACTTAAGACTTGTTATTGCTTAATATAACATGTCAATCACAGAAAAAGCCATCAAAGGCTTGCTCCTTAGCTGCTGGCACTACTTTGGAGGACTGTGAAAAGCTTAGGAGTCCAGGCCAAACTGGTGAAAACAGGCCAACTCAGGCATGTCCTTAGGAACTGTGTCTTGTTCTCGGCCCCTCTCAGGATCTCTGCTTCCTATCCACTGCTTGCTAAGCTCTGTCCCACTCCTGCTTCCATATGTTCCAATCCGCAGAGCCAAATCAGAGACCCAGGGATATACACTGGATCTCTCCAAGTGTAACCAAACCTAAATCCTTCTGCCCTAAGCTGGTACATCAGGTATTTTGCCAAAATGACAAGTTTAACTAATACTGGAGCTTTATACACGCAGGTACATTTGTCTCAAATATTTTCACCACTCTCATCCCTAAGGTACTGTGTAATTAAGAACTGTTATCCAAGAGTATTTAACAACACGATTTGAACATCAATTCTGTCAGGACAGAGACCTTCCCTGGTGTCCGACATTACTCTCAGATGAGCTACCATATGCCCCACCCTACAATGATCTTAATACAACTGTTACGTTCTTCCCCAGACTGCCATCTGCACAGAGCGCTTGTCCTATCTACCTCTTCCCAGTACCGAGTACTAAACAGTCACCTTATGGATAAATGTTTACTTCTACCGAAGCCAACTACTGAAGACTAGAATGCTTATTTTTATAGGTGTCAACCTCCACAGGTGAAGACTACGAGATACTAGATTTCTAGGTTTATAAAATACAAATACAAAAATATACAGCTTACCCTAATGTCCATCTTACATGTTAATAGCAGAAAGGTGGTAATGTTATCTGAGAGGTGATTTAAAAATAAACCTTAATATTCTCAAATGACTCCAAAGTATATTTTAAGCTACAATCTCAATTTCTATATTAAATATGATATACATATTTGCATAAAAAGGCACATTATTATTTGGTTGGAACTTTGCATTATTGGCCAATACCAGTAACATAATTGTCATGAAGAAGAAAAACAACCAAACATTCTACTGATTATTCTGGATTATGAAAATTGCTGTGACTGACATGCTATAAGAGACACAAACGCTAGGGAATTTTATACCTTTTTCCCTCAAAAGAAAAAAGTCCCCAATGAAGCTAAGAATACATGCTTACAGACATACAGTACAAATGATCTAAGGTTCCTCTTCTGTTACCTACAATATTAACAGACCAGTCACTACCCTTTCCTGAGGTCATTACTTTTGTCTACTTTAAAAAAAAAAAAAAAAAAAAAAAAAAACTTTACAGGAAAATCCTAGGTATTAAAGGATAACCAGGAAGTAATACCAAAGAGGTGGCTCAGCAGTTAAAAGTGTTTCATTCTGCTGGGCAATGGTGGCGCACGCCTTTAATCCCAGCACTTGGGAGGCAGAGGCAGGCGGATTTCTCAGTTCCAAGGTCAGCCTGGTCTACAGAGTGAGTTCCAGGACAGCCGGAGCTACACTGAGAAACCCTGTCTCGAAAAAACAAAAAAAAAACAAAAACAAAAACAAAAAAAAAAAAAGTGTTTACTTCTAAGTTAGGTTCTCAGCACCACACCAGATAGGCCTCAACTGCCTGTCACTGTAGCTACAGGAGATCCAACATCCTCTTATGTCTTCTGTAAGTTAGCTACACACACACACACACACACACACACACACACACACACACACACACAGAGAGAGAGAGACAGACAGACAGACAGACATTCTCACAGACACACAATTTTAAAACTACATCTTTTTCAGTGTTTTAGCAGACAGTTTTGGGAAGACTTTTTGTTTAATAGTGTAGCCTAATTTTATCAGATAAAAAAAAATGTATGGAGATGGATTTACAGTGGGTGTATATTATGAATGCATTTATTATTACTGAATGGCATACCTAAATTGGTTTAGATAGCAAACTTTCTGTCATATAAATCTTCCCAAAAAATTTAAAGGTACAAAATTGCATTAGAGGTTTGTATCATTCATCTTCTATTTAAAACTCTCCTGAGAATTTATAATGATAAAACTCACCTATAAGCATTTATGAAAATAATAAGTTCAGCCCAAACATAAAAGTATCTTGGGGTTTTTTTCAAACTAATATTAGGGACTTTTTGATTGTAAATTGCTATAATTCTTAATGCAGAAGAATACCTCAGTAGAAATGTCTAGGATTTACATTTAATAGTTCAATTAAGGCTGGAGAGATGGCTCGGATGTTAAGAGCCCTGTCTGCTCTTCCAGAGGTCCTGAGTTCAATTCCTAGCAACCACATGGTGGCTTATAACCATCTATAATGAGATGTGATGCCCTCTTCTGGCCTGCGGAATACATGCAGACAGGACACTGTATACATTATAAATAAAAAAAACTTAAATCTTAAAAAAAAAGAAGTTCAAGTAAGAGCCATAGTCTACATCTCTCTCCATGAACTTTCAGGTCCCTCTCTACTGATATATATCACAACACTTTAAAACTTAGAAACATCTCAAGTCAAAATCATTCCTTTCCTCATAGCAGTTCCCCTGATTTCATGACTTCTTAGATTATGAAAGGAAAAGTTTTTATTTTAAAGCCAAGAAAACTGTAGACTGCAAAGTCAGTTCATACTGAGACATGAACAGGACAGACCACATGTGGCACACGTGTCATGGGCTAGAGCCACTGGAAAACACTGACAGAAGAAGTGCCTTTTTAAGTAGAGAATATTTTCAAATACCCCTGAAAGTGTACAGATTATACATTTAAAAGCCTAAAAGTAGCATGAAGACTTTCATGAGTATTAAATCACATGAAAACACTGAGTTAAAAAATAAAAACAAACAAACAACCTAAGAAACCAGAGGACTCACTTACCTGAACAAGATGGATAAGTGTTGTCAGAATAGCACATCGCAACATGTTGTGTTCTTCACTCTGCTTCCAAAGAAGAGGTAAATACTGTACCAAACACCCTACATATGGTCGGATCTACAAGACAGACAAAGGGAGACAACAGGAACGCTCAGTAAGAAAGGCAATATACCATGAGAAACCAGGCAAGCACTATGAAACATGGCAATAAATTACTTAATATTAATTTACTAAATTAAAGAAGTATTTTATATGTCTATATAGTATATAGTATATAGTATATAGTATACAGTATATAGTATACAGTATATAGTATATATATAGTATGTAGTATATGAATCCTTGGGTCCAACCAACCTTGGACAAGAAATATCCAGAGTGTGTGGGGGAAGCACTCTAGCTATTAAATCACTAACAGTGCAGTGTGGCAACTGTTTATATCATCTCAATATGACTTAAAGTACATGGGAGAATATGAAACCATTTTATACAACTAACTGGCATCCACATGCTTTGGTTTCCTGCAGGATACAGAAGAATGATCAAGCCTATTACTCAGCATTTAAAAGTAAAAGAAGAAATCTGTAATATTCGGCAATCTAAACAAACCTTAAAGATTTGCTAAATGAAGTCAGTCATAGAAAGATAAACAATGATTCCACTTCCAAAATACATTTAAAATAGTCACAGTAGTGACAGTAAAATGGCAACAGCAGATACTGAGAAAGGAAAATGGGCATTTACAAATTAATCAACTGATGTTGTTTGAGTTCAAGATAAGTCATCATTGTATACAACACTGCATGAATATTCAATAGTATATAAAGATCCACCTCATGTTAAGCCATGGGCATAAAATATGCAATAGTAGCCAGGCGGTGGTGGCGCACGCCTGTAATCCCAGCACTTGGGAGGCAGAGGCAGGCGGATTTCTGAGTTAAGGTCAGCCTGGTCTACAGAATGAGTTCCAGGACAGCCAGGACTACACAGAGAAACCCTGTCTAGAAAAACAAAACAAAACAAAACAAAACAAAACAAAACAAAACAAAACAAAACAAAACAACAACAAAAAAAAGCAATAGTAGCTCTTAGTATCTGGGAGGTCTACGGGGGTATGGTTGGTTCATATTGTTGTTCTTCCTATGAGGTTGCAAACCCCTTCAGCTCCTTTAGTCCTTTCTCTAGCTCCTCCATTGGGGACCCTGTGCTTAGTCCAGTGGTTGGCTGCCAGCATCCGCCTCTGTATTTGTAAGGCTCTGGCAGAGCCTCTCAGGGGACAGCTATATCAGGCTCCTGTCAGCAAGCACTTCTTGGCATCCACAATAGTGCCTGGGTTTGGTGACTGTATATGGGATGAATCCCCAGATGGGGCAGTGTCTGGATGGCCTTTCCTTCGATCTCTGTTCCAAACTTTGTCTCCATATTTCCTCTCTTGAGTATTTTATTCCCCCTTCTAGGAAGGCCCTTGGTCCTGTGAAGGCTCGATGCCCTAGTGTAGGGGAATGCCAGGGCAGAAAGGTGGGAGTGGGTGAGTGGGTGGGGGAGCACCCTCGCAGAATCAAGGGGGGAATAGAGGGTTCCAGGGGGGAAACTGGGAAAGGGGATAACACTTGAAATGTAAATAAATAAAATATCCAATAAAAAAATAGAATTCAATATCATTCTACTAAACGAGTTCTATGTCATCATTTACCTTCTGTAGAGATAGTTCTTTTTTTTTTTTTTTTTTTTTTTTTGGTTTTTCAAGACAGGGTTTCTCTATGTAGCCCTGGCTGTCCTGGAACTCACTCTATAGACCAGGCTGGCCTCGAACTCAGAAATCCGCCTGCCTCTGCCTCCCAAGCGCTGGGATTAAAGGCATATGGCACCACCTCCCGGCGAGATAGTTCTTAAATTACAAAGGAATGCCCACATTCACTGAATATGTCATGGGCTTTTGGTGCTGCTGCAGTGGAGAGTATATGTTGTTTTTTAGGTGAATAAATTGATAATACAATCTTAAATAACCAAAAATAAGTATAACAAATACTTTAACAAGGGTCCTTTCTTTTTTGTATATATATTAAAGATTATTTATTATATGTAAGTATGCTCTAGGTGTCTTCAGACACCCCAGAAGAGGGCATCAGATCTCATTACAGATAATTGTAAGCCACTATGTGGTTGCTGGGAATTGAACTCAGGAAGAGCAGTTAGTGCTCTTAACTGCTGAGCCATCTCTCCAGCCCAACAAGGGTCCTTTCTTTAAGAAGTTTAAAAACTATTATAAATCCTAAATGATATTCCATCTTTTAGATCAAATTTTGCATATGTTCCACAGAATCCCTCCAATTTTCTTCTTTTTCTTAAGAAACGTGGATGCACCAAGACTGCTTGTCATAAAACTTGATAGCATGTCTATTTCAAATAGAGATTTGTAGAGCCTCAAAAATGAAATCGTTTAATTGTGCTTTTCTAAAATATTTGTTATGAGTCTAGAGATGCCGCAGCAGTTTAGAACACTGGTTGCTCTTGCAGCGGACCTGAGTGTCATTCCCAGGAGTTACATAGTTACATGATGGCTCACACACACCATCTGGAATGCCAGTCCCAGGGGATCCAACCTGCTTTTCTGTTATCCTCAGGTATCAGGCATGTACATGACGAACGCACATACACATGCAAAACATCCATACCAATAAAAACAAATAAAATGTGAAAAAATTATTTTTTCAAAAATAAGAATTAGCATTCAAGTAACTGTATCCTATGGTATAAAGATAATGACTTCACTAAACTATGATAATCAGACAAAATCAAATTCAGCCAGCGAAAGATAGTTTGAAGGGTAAATAGACAAGAACATAGTAATAAACTTATGTAAATGTTACAAAAGTTAAAGAATGAAAGAACTGATATTCTTAACCATTTGTTATCTTGGTATTATTTATTTTTAAAAAATGCATAGCGGATACCTGGAGCTCTCTCTGAACTAAAAATGAAATGAATAGCGTTTTGAGGAGACACATTTAAAATAAATCTGTACAAGAAAAAAATCTTTAAGAAAGTTTTACTAGCCAGATTTATACAAGTAAATGGACAAATCTTGCATTTATAACCAACTTTTTAACAAATAAGTTACTAAAAATGTATAATACCCTAAAATATATTAGAGATTTATAGTAATTGTAAATCATGAAATTATTTAAACTTGCTGAGTTCAAAATTATAATTCCCATTTTATACATGATACAAGTTTAAAGACCTTACTCAACATGAAAAGCAAGATCAGAGACCTACCAGTTTTAAAAACCACCTTCAGTTAATCACTTATATGAGCAAACTAAATATTCAAAAACCAGCATCCCAGTACTTGGGAGGCAGAGGCAGGAGGATTTCTGAGTTTGAGGCCAGCCTGGTCTACAGAGTGAGTTCCAGGACTGCCAGGGATACAAAGAGAAACCCTGTCTCTAAAAAAAACCAAAAAAAAAAAAAAAAAAAAAAAAGAATACTTTATCTTTCCCACAATATAAACCAAAGACATTAAATATGCATAATCTCATCTGACACTTATTTTTATGTTTCACAAAATTACCTGTACATTGACTCTTTCAATCACACAGGAAAGGACATGCAAAACATGCATCTTTGTATCACATTCTGTAACTTGCTGCAGTAACTGAAAAAGCAGTGTGAACATGGTTTCCAGATACTGCAAGAAGAAAGAACAGAGGTTTCAAAATGTAGACTTCTATGTATATATGTGTATATGTATATATATGTATAAACACAAATCAGGTCGGAGCAATGACACAAAAGCACAAAACCTAAGCAATACTGAAAATAAGCTGCCAGCCTCTAAGATACCATTTTCTTTATTATTGCTAAATGCACACATGTTAGATCTTAATTATCCACAAGCTGAATGTTTAAAGGGCTAGTCTAAATTGTGCTTTTGTCCACTTAGCTTTTGACTGTGCCCTGAAACTACACTTCCATAAAACCTGTTGCAGATAATATGAAAAGACTATGAATTAAAGCAATAAGAACATTAATTGTTGTACTTAACAGGACACTAAACTGATGCAGTCTTTATCAGATGCTGCATGTAAATACAAAATTCTGTTATTCTACTATAGGAAACCCAACCTCTGACCTCCACAAATATGCCAGAAGCATGCTTACACACATATCCACAAAGTAAATAATGTATATTTAAAGTTAAGAATACATATAAATTACAGTTATAAACCAATATATGTACTCTAAAGACATAAGTAGAAATTGGTACAAAACCTGGAAACTAGTATTCTTACCGGTAAAAACTGATCTGTCCTAAATTCAAAATCATCAACAGGTAAAAAGCAGTTAAGGAATATTGTAAATGCATGAAATTTATCAAGATAAAAATATATCTACAATAAATTGTTGAAATAAATATGTTTTTGTAAAACTACATTTAACTCTCCTAAAGATTAATTTCACAAAATTACCAATGTTAGGCTGCTGAACCTAAGGCTCAGTGCAGCAGTGCAGACCTACGGTCTAAACCCGAGGAGGCAGAGGCAGGAAGAGCAGAAGCTGAAGGCCAGTCTCAAGTGTGGAGAGTCCCAGGCCAGGCTGGGCTACGTGATCCTCGGATTCGAAACAATGTGAAAGTTCAACGTCTCTGTGATAAAGCCCGTTAAAAACTGTTTTTGGGGTGTTATTCCTGGCTTTAATTACCCACAGTAGGTTAGAGAGATGGGCAGGAAGAGCAGTGCTGTTCTAGGTTTGGCTTTGCTTCCCAGCACCTGCGGGGCAGCTCACAACCAGACATAAATGACTCCATTTCCAAGGATCTGATGCTCTCTCTTTTCTTGACCACTCAAATAATCAGGCGCATATGTGTCATAAACTTGTAGGCAAAACACCCATAACAAAATAAATAAAACAACAAATTAAAATTTTTAAAAAATGCAAAAAAAAACTTGCAAATAGAAAAAAAAATGAAGGATATTTAACTTCAGAGTTGTTGCTGTTTCAATTCGGACCTAAAAAAAAAACAATTCAAAGTACAGTATGAGTTTTTAATCATTCTTAGAACTACTGAACATCATACTTAATGACAGCAAAATTATTCCAAACCAATTTCTTTCCTGTTTTTGTTAATAGTAAGTCATAAGGCATATGCCATGTGAAAGGATGTTACTCTTAGTTTGTGACACGTTACAAAAAGAACAAGCATCATTATTCCTGACCTGTCTAACTTTTCCATAATTGCTTAAGAACCCTTTGCAGCAATAAATATTCCAGGAAAAAAACTAATTTGCTACTAGGTAAGTGGAAAGCATGGGACTGAAAGAAAGTAGCATGCAGGAGACACTGGGAAACAAGACAATAAAGATGCAGGAAAACACAGAAGCTGCTGAGCTGGGGGGAGGGTTGGCCGGGAGCCTGGAAGCCTGCAGGGCCTGAAATGGCTTGAAGTGGGACACAGCATCAGACGTGGTTTTAAAGAATGGTCTCTAGACTAGTTTTAAAGACTGGTGGTCTCTGGCCTTCTAGTTCTCTAACTATACTATAAGCTTGCTGATAACATCTCAAAGATTCTAAAAAGCTCCCTGCTTATTCTATGGTTAAGAAACGCTGGCTTCATCTCTCTTTAATTCTGTGCTTAAACATTATAAATCTCTGTGCTCTACTGAACTCATTATGTTTACACAGCGCAGAGAAACTTAACCCTTTATTACTGTTCTGTGCTTCATTAAATGCTAACTTAACTCTTCATTAACTCTTTGTTACGTGGACTTCCACTAGCGCTAACATCTGGCGAATAACAAACACATGCTGTTTAGCCCAACCATCTATCACAATCAACACAAGTATTCTTGCATACTTACACATATACCCTACACACAAACATACAGACAAATGGACATACACATTTGGATAGAAGGACAAATGGATGGATGGATGGATGGATGGATGGATGGATGGATGGATGGATGGATGGATGGGGTAAAGCTCCCCAAGGCAAACCATTCAACCAACAACCAACAACTTTCTTTCTTTTTTCTGGTCTTTTTATACCTTCTTAGACAAAAAGTTATTTAGAAAATTACCGCCGACATAAACTATTACATAAAATGGGAGTTACAGAAGGATATGGATATTAAGTTCAAAGCAGTGTTTCATTACAATATACTCATTAAAAGTTCAAAGTAACAGTTGTACATGGACTTGCCTTATCATAGTGTACATCTGTGACTTTATCCTTGGAACTGAATGTTTTTCCTTTAACACAAATTTTTCCCAAGTCCATTTCTCTTGATTAAAAAGGTTTAATTATGAAACTGCATTGTAATTCTTATTATGCAGCCTTTACTTACTATTCTGAGGAGTGGGCACATTCTATTCTTGACTCTAACTTTATTACATCTTTCTAGCAACTAAGACTATCTCTAAAATTTTCTTCCTAAAATTATTTGAATCTAATCAGGAATTCTATAGAATTATTATCTATTTGTCTATATAGCATCACTACAATGAAGTTCTTCACAGGTGTACTGGCTGGTTTTGCGTGTCAACTTGACAGAGGCTGGAGTTAACACAGAGAAAGGAGCTTCAGTTGAGGAAATGACTCCATGAGATCCAGCTGTGGGGCATTTTCTCAATTAGTGATCAAGGGGGAAGGGTCCCTTGTGGGTGGTGCCGTCCCTGGGCTGGTAGTCTTGGGTTCTATAAGCAAGCCAACTGAGCAAGCCAGGGGAAGCAAGCCAGTAAATAACATCCCTCCATGGCCTCTGCATCAGCTCCTGCTTCCTAACCTGCTTGGATTCCAGTCCTGACTTCCTTTGATGATGAACAGCAGTGTGGAAGTGTAAGCTCAATAAACCCTTTCCTCCCCAACTTGCTTCTTGGTTATGATGTTAGTGCAGGAATAGAAACCCTGACTAAGACAATAGGTCTGGAGAGATCTGCTCAAAAGGGTGAGCTAATACCTAGTGATTGTTACATATGTTTAATTATAACAGGAAAAGCATATCAATAGCAGGAATCCTTCCTAAAATGGATTTCTCCTGGGCCTTGCCTACCGGATCTGGACCACCTGCTAATTATCTTCTCCTATGACGGCTCCTGACAATCGTGAAAAAAGGGCGGGTGGGGGGAGTTGTTCAAGCTTCACACCTCTACTCTAACCTCTGGTAGAGCAAAGTTTCCAAACTCCAAAACTCGCACAAGCTTCAGACCCTGGGACTCGGCTCACAGCACACTGCATGCTGCCTAGGCATACATAAGAACATCATCTTATTCTGACTTTATCAGCCAAGCGGGCACCAGTCCCAAACCAAGCAAGATGACTAGTCTGCCTTGAGTCTTTAAAATCATATCTAAAACCTTTATTTCCTAGCTAAGAACACATTCCCTTGCTAAGTGTTATACTTTTCTACACCTGTGATTGTAACTAGCATATTCTCTAGAGCCATTTTCAAACACGAAAGAATTCTGAGCATTTTAGAGGAGGTTCTGAGATGCTAATTCAGCAGGCTCACATACCACTAAATCCTGATCTTGAAGCAAGTTACAAATTGCTTCATACAGCATGGGTCTCAAGTCAGACTTGAATTTCACAGAAATCCACTGACCGATGAGCCAAATCACCCTGCGTCGTAATGGCTTATACCTAAGTGGAAGAGAAAAAAGATGAGTAAGTTAAAATGTTCGGTACTTTAAGAGGTCTACTTCACTTAGAATAATTTCCACATAAATCTAAATAAAAAATCAACTTCTGGGCCAGGCAGTGGTGGCACACACCTTTAATCCCAGCACTTGGGATGCAGAGGCAGGCGGATTTCTGAGTTTGAGGCCAGCCTGGTCTACAAAGTGAGTTCCAGGACAGCCAGAGCTACACAGAGAAACCCTATCTCAAAAAACAAAAAAACAAAAACAAAAACAAAAAACAAAAAACAAAAAACAAAAAATCAACTTCTAAACATCAACACAGAAGAAACAATAGTCCTCATCTAAATAAATAAAAGTCCTCAGGTACAGATGTGGTATCTGATTCCTCTGCATTACTATCTGTGGCAGTCAGTGATCCTGGCACCTAGAATACTAAAGCAGTGAGTAGAAGGGCTGCCTGAGTTCCGAGGACACAGACACCCCATGTCAAAATGCCAGGGCTGTGGTAAAGATGTGCGGTAAAGCACTTGTCTCCCATAAGGAAGAGCCACAGCACCCCACACAAGAGCACAGACATGAATACAGACTTCTCTTCCTCAAGCAACCCAAACAGTGCTCTAACATCATAAATCCTGCAGCTCGCAGGTCTCAGTACCAAAATAATAATAACCTCCTATATTCAGTGTTTCTATAGTCAATCTCATAAATATTATTTTCTGTAAAAAGATCTTTATGTTTACTTAAATACTATTAGCATAAGCTTGCTGATTCTAGCTAAATGGATTTAAAAAGAGGTATGAATTACCAAACTTGACTCACAGCAAATATGGTGACTTACATCATTAAAATTAAAAAGCATTAGCAATAACAAATACATAATTTATTTCCTCTTGATTTTTTTTCTAAAATAAAGGTAACCAAGACTTTCCTTAGGCATGCAGAAAAATCACAAATTCAAATTCAAAACACTTTTTCCTAGAATTCCATTAAAAAATAACTTTTTGACATAAACTTTTAATGTCAAAATGAAACATTTCTGTGTATAAATGGAACAACCTGATGAGTATACAGTTTAGAAAGTGACAATCTTAAAAGACAATGGAGCAAACAAAAAAAATGCTAAGATTTTAAGAAATAAATGTAAATATTCTCTGGTCTCAAAGTACACAGTCCAGCAAAACAATTAAAATACAATAGACTGTATACAGATGAGAGCCTTTTGGAGAATACCTACCACTTAAATTTCAAGGGGAAAAATGCCATTTCAAGGGATAGAAGTTGTCTGAACAATCATAGAAGCAAAAACAACAACACATGCATCGGGTAAAGTAAATTATCAGCTTTTAGAACAAAACCCACAGAGATTTCCACGTTCGGTTCTACTCTAAAGAAAACAACGCCGTGCGGTGGTGGTGCACACCTGTAATCCCAGCACTCTGGGAGGCAGAGGCAGGCAGATTTCTGAGGTCCAGGCCAGCCTGGTCTACAGAGGGAGTTCCAGGACAGCCAGGGCTATACAGAGAAACCCTGTCTCAAAAAAACCAAATCCAAAAAAAGTAAAAAAAAAAAAGAAAAGAAAAGAAGGAAGGAAGGAAGGAAGGAAGGAAGGAAGGAAGGAAAAGAAAAAGAAAACAAAACTCAGCAGTTCCAAAGTGACAGTCATACCCAGCCAACTCGGGCTTACAGTACCCAGGCCTTGAAGGCCAGTCCCTAAAGTGGCAGCAGCAGTATAGCCTGCGAAGGGGCTTACTGTGGTTTCCTTACTAGACCTGGACTTGTATTTAACAGGACAATCTACATGTGAGTCAAACAAGTGCACATTAAACTTTGAGAAACAAATTTCTAGAACAACAATCTAACAGAAAACACAAAGCAAGCCAAATATTTCACTTAAAAAATTAATGTCTTCATTTTTAAAAGATATTAATATTTTAATTTATCCTAACATACAATATCATCACTTCAACATGTACTCAGCACATTTTACATATCTCGGGCTCTAAATGTAAATGACTTGACACTCATTTCCTAAGCAGGGCGTATGAGGGGGCATAGGTCACATGGCCAGTTGTCTCTCCAGTGAGTATATTTTACCCCCTTTAAAGGCTCTCCTAGCTTCCTGTGAGCACTGTCAGAGGCTATCTCAGACACATGAAAATATGTATATGTATGGGCCTCCAGAGGGCATGAAAAATTCTAACGGTTAAAAACATTTGGTAATTGAATCAATGATTGAATAGAGAAGCCACAAGTTAGTACTTAACTGGTCCAAACTTTTTGAAGGAGCTCCAGGTTTTTAACTTTGCTGGGATGTGTTTCGGGGGAGAGGACATTGTGCTGTTCTGAGTGACCTCAACTTCTATGTAATGCAAGCTAACCTCAAAATCAAGGTCTTCCTGCCTTGGCTTCCTGAGTGCTAGGATCCAGATCTCTAGTTCAATGACTCTAAATATGTATAAAATAATCTATATATACAGACAATCCTCTATTTATTCAATAATGTAGTCAACAAATATTTACTAATCTACAGCTACAGACTACGCTAACTACATTAGATACACAGAAGTTGCCCAGCTTCATCCTTCACACACGGACACACGACACGCGGTGTGGAGTATGTGTGTAAGCCCAGTGTTCATGAAAGCCAAGATCATTACTTCCCCTGGAGCTGAAGCTACAGGCCCCTACAAGCCGTTTAGATGTGGATGCCAGGAGTCATCTGCAAGAGCAGCAAGTGCACTTATCCACAGCCTTCTCTCCAACTCTCTAGTCTCTAATTTTGAAATAAGAAATAGCTATAAAAGCCATGAAAGGTTTGGCTCTGCTCTTTCCCAGTGGCTGTACTGTCTGTAGTCATCTACTTGTCCTGCTACTACATGTAAACCACTCTTTCCCTTTAGAGAAATACTAAGCTTTATAAAGCAGCAACAAAAATAAATGCATTTAGTAAGTCGTGTATGTTAAAAAAAAAAAAAAAAAAAAGTC
This sequence comes from Apodemus agrarius, assembly GCA_964023405.1. Taxonomy (NCBI): domain Eukaryota; kingdom Metazoa; phylum Chordata; class Mammalia; order Rodentia; family Muridae; genus Apodemus; species Apodemus agrarius. The sequence continues at coordinate 49,574,035 of OZ030020.1, read as the reverse complement.
ATGAAAGGATGCTGAACATTTCTTTAGGTGCTTTAGGGCCATTCGAGTTTCCTCAGTTGAGAATTTCCTGTTTAACTCTGTACCCCAGTTTTTTTGTTTGTTTGGTTGTTTGTTTGTTTGTTTGGTTGGTTGGTTGGTTGGTTGGTTGGTTTTTCGAGACAGGCTTTCTCTGTGTAGCCCTGGCTGTCCTGGAGCTCACTCTGTAGACCAGGCTGGCCTCAAACTCAGAAATCTTCCTGCCTCTGCCTCCCGAGTGCTAGGAGCATTCGGAACCACCACCGCTGGCTTGTACCCCAGTTTTTTAATAGGGTTATTTGATTCTCTGGACACCAGGTTGTCTCCAGAGGGGCCCTGCTAGAGCCTACAAATGCAGAGGCAGATGCTAGCAACCAACTATTGGACTGGGCATGGGTTCCCCAATGGAGGAGCTGGAGGATGGTCCAGAGGAGCTGAAGGGGCTTACAGCCCCATGGGAAGAACAATGATTTTGGCCATCCAGACACCCCAAGACTCCAACCACTATAGATTAGTGTACAGCTTCTTCCGGGGACTCGGAGCACTCTACCGTCACCTCTACATAAAGTTCTGCTTCTTGTCACCTATAAGCTACTTCATATCACATCAAAGACCTCTTTCAGGAATTATACTTAAGGTAAAGTAGCATAAAAAAGAATTATTTTGCTTATATTTCAGTTATCATATTTGTAAGTTATATTCTCTGCCAATCTAAACATAACCAAAATCATATTAAGTTGATGGGTTTTTTATTTCAAAATTAAGAAAGTAAAGTGGGTGTATAATACACACAAAAGTTTTACTTGCCTATTATGAGAAACTTGTAATTCTGGAAGAAGTTGGGTTTTAAACCACTGATCAAAATCAACACTGTCAAACAGCTCAAAAGCAGCTAATCCCACAGCATTATATACTGAGAAGTAAAAAGAACAAAATTAAACTTTAGAAAATTGCTTTTATATAAAAATCTGAAGGTATTTTAAAACATGAAATAAATTCAGGAAAATAGACAATACTAACACATAAGTTACTAAATACAGTTAGAGACATTGATTAAATTATTTTATTCCCAGTTTGTCCCAAGCACTCTTTAATATTTCTAAACAGTGTGCTAAATCCAATCTAATACAAGTCAAATTTCAAATATTATAAAACAGTATCAGATCTAAATGGAAGCCATGTTTTATGATCTGGCCCAGTGCATTTTTCTCTAGTTCATCTTGCACAATACCTTAGCTGCTCGGCACCGTGCAGCGACACCAAAGTGTCCGATTTTCAACGGCACCGTACTTGCTCATCCTGCCTGACAGACATTCGTCGTTCCGAATGCTGCAGTCCTCCTGGGCCATCCTCCCGCACCCTTGCCTTGGACAGCTGACTCCTACTCATACTTGCATTCTGATGTCACAGTTCTTTAAGAAGGCCACTTTTCCTATCCATAACTCCCTTCTTTCTAACACCTGCTTTAGCGTGAATCATTCCAGAGACTGGTCGAATTAGGGGCATGCATGGTTTATCTCCTTCAACTGACAATTCTTAATTTTAGCTACTTTTACATCCCAATTCTCACAGTACAAAAATCTACCACAAAACAAAGCCTCTATCCATTGGGAGAATACATATTTCTAAATCACTTAAGCCAACATACCAGCATCTTTGATTAACAGTGCATTCATATCGTCTACATTGGTTGGACCTAAAAAAGACAGACAGACAGACAAGACAGACAGAGAAAAAAAAGGATCAGAAAAGAAACTAAGTTAATTTTAACTGGTAAAACTTATACATGAACATGTAAGTTTGATACAATCATACACTGTGTAATATTTAAAGCAAGTTAAATATAACATTTAAAACCTGTTTCTGAAATATAAATGCTATTATTCAATAGTTACCTTATTGTACACTAGCACATAAGAACTTCCCCACCTCCCACATTCTCCCCTCCTGCTGCGCGCAGCCTTCTCCCTAGCCTCTGAGGCTACCACTTTCCTCTCAATTTCTGAAATCAACATTTTCTTATTTTATATGTGTAAGATCATGTAGTGCTTGTCTTTTGGGGCAAAAAAACGTTTTAAAGCAGTGTTGTTACCCTGTATTTTAAATATATAATTTACATAAGTTTATGAGTTATAAAAAGAGATTATATATGCAAGCAATGTAATTAAATCAAGCTAGTTAATACACCCATCACCTCAAATGCTTGTTTTTGTTTTTGTTTGAGCTATCTCAAACAAAAGAGGGCACCACAGTTGGAAAACTCAACTTATCTCCTGAAGAGAAAAACCTAGTATGTTTTACAAGGTATTTTGTGACTCGTAAATATGAACTGTTAAGCTTAAAGTACCACTAAGCTAGAGTACAATCTAAAATAAGCAAACTGGTCGGGTGGTGGTAGTGCATGTCTTTAATCCCAGCACTTGGGAGGTAGAGGCAGACGGATTTCTGAGTTCGAGGCCAGCCTGGTCTACAGAGAGAGTTCCAGGACAGCCAGGGCTATACAGAGAAACCCTGTCTCGAAAAAACCAAATCCACCCCCCCAAAAAAAAAAACAAAACAAACAAACAAACAAAAAAAAGAGTCTAATCAGAATTACTTAGCAATTGACTACTGTGCATAAGGTACAATAAATACCTAAAACTTGCCCTGTGCCTTCTCTTACATCTATGTCCTTTCTATTTTACTGCTCTAACTATAACTAGACAGCTAACGTTGAGCTTTTCTAACTATTTTTGTATAGCATGCTCTAGAGTAAGTTTCCCTAAGTACTACACCTGTCATTTGGCTCTGGAGCTATTATGCTTACAACAGTAAGAAATATCATATTCAAAGCTGACTTCCAATGCCACCCTTGCAGGAAAGAACATATTCCATCTTTCTCAAATTCACATTCAGTGTATGGTCAGGAATAGAGCACTTAGGGTATTTGAACTGAACAGTAAATGACAAAACTATCACAAACTACAACTTACCTTCAAGAGTTTGCATCATTTCTAGAAGTACAGGTGTAAGAGTTTGATTATATTCATGGAATATATCTATAAATAATACTTCAGTGCAAGGCTAGAGGGGGAAAAAAAGAACAAATTCCTAATAAAAAGAATATTGTCACATTATATTGACTATTACAATGAAGCAAAGAGATGTTCAGTCTTCAAATTCCAAATCAAATATACCGACTGTTAGTTTCTTACAAAGCAAAGCTGCCGGAGCTGGGCTCCGGGCTAGCGCAGAGGCCGCGCGGACATGGGAAGCCTGGCTGCTGTCCCTAGCACCATTTTTAAAAAATAACGAAGGAATGCAAGAAGTTAATTCCTAACAAAACCTGCTTTTCATTTTTGTGATCATTTGGTATTACATACTCAAAGTATCTTTAATTTGTTGTACTTTAAAAATAGCCATACTCAGGCCGGGAGGTGGTGGCGCACGCCTGTAATCCCAGCACTTGGGAGGCAGAGGCAGGTGGATTTCTGAGTTCGAGGCCAGTCTGGTCTACCGAGTGAGTTCCAGGACAGCCAGAGCTACACAGAGAAACCCTGTCTCGAAAAACCAAAAAAAAAAAAAAATAGCCATACTCATTTATATGTAAGTAAATGACTGAGTATCTAGGGATAGAGATGATATATTTAATAATGTGTTTTCATAGACATAACTATTCACTGCAGTTCATAAATTCAGTTCACTATGAAAAATAGCATTTCTTTTAAGAAACAAACATAAACAAGAACTATTTAGCTACATAAAGAATATGTTATTTGGATTTTTAAAAAGATTTTTTTTTTATGTGTAGATGTTTGCCTGCATGTATGTAAATGAACCATATGTCTGGCATCCATGGAGCAAAAAGGCATTGGCTGGAACTGGAGTTAAGGATGGTTTGGAGTCCTCATGGAGATACGGGGACCTGAACCAGGTCCTCTCCAAAAGGAACAAGTGCTCCTAGCTGCTGAGCCACCTGTCCAGCCTCATCTGCATTCTTAAAAGCATCGCGGCATGCGCTGCAGAGACCGCTCAGTTGCTCTTATGGAAGATCCAAGTCCATGGTAGCTCAGAACCAACTATCACTCCAGTTCTTGAGGATCCAATACTCATAAAACTACTGGATACTAAACACACAGTATACATACAATGCAGGCAAAACACTCATATAAAATAAATAAATCTTTAAAAAATAAATAAGAAGAGTAATGGATTGCTAGTAAAATAGAGCTTGAAAACAGTAAATAAGTCAACAACAGAAACAACAACAAGGGGCACAGCGTCCTGGGCCCAAAAGAAGGACGGCTCAGAGGTTAAGAGCACTCACTACTGCTCTTCTAAAGGACCCAGGTCTGATTCCCAGCACCTAAAGGCAGTTAACAACCCTCTGTAAGGCCAGGTCCAGGAGATCCAGCAATACCTTCTTGGTACAAGGCACACATGAAATGTACCAAATACATGCAGGCAAAATGTACATACACATTTTCTTAAATTTGTTTTAAAAGTCATAACTGTCAGGCAGCTTAGAACTGACTGTTTCTAGCCCCAGGGGACCCAACACTATCTTCTGGACATACCCACCGATGGGATCCAACACCCTCTTCTGAACCAACACACACACAATTTAAAATAATAATAAATTATAGTCACACAATGGTAGTGTACACCTTGAATCCTATGAGTTCGGGGCCAGGATGCTCTAGAGAGTAAATTCCAGGACAGCCACAGCTACACATAGAAACTTCTGTCTCAAAAAACCATCAATCAATCAAGCCAAGTATGCCAGCATTTGGGAGGCAGAGGTAGAAAGCTCTCTGAACAAAGGCAGCCTGGTCTACATGGTGAGTAAGGTGACCAGTAAGGGCTACATAATGAGACCTTGTCTCTGAACAAACAAAATATTTAAAATAAAAACGAGAACAAACAAACAAAATCTGCCATGCATGTGGTGGCACATATCTTTAGTTCCAGCACTTGAGAGGGAGAAACAGGCATAACTCTTCAAGTTCGATGCTAGCCTGCTCTACATTATGAAACCCAGTCATTCTACTGCATCCTCCCCAAAAACACAACATGCAAAATTTCAGCAAATTATGTACAAAAGTATTAACAAAGAATAGCTCAATAAGCTCATTTTACAAATATTCTGAAAGCCAATAGTTTTATCTTATCAATAAATGTTTTAAAAGTATCCTATAACTGAAAGCAATAGGCTAATGTCTGAGACTCATATACTAAGTGATAAGAGTAATAGAGCCTATTACTATATCAGTATATAAAACTGTGGGGAAAAAAAAAACCAACTTTATTTAAAAAGTAAGGTATCAAGCTGGGCAATGGTGGCATGCACCTTTGATCCCAGCCCTTGGGAGGAAGAGACAGGCAGATCTCTCTAAGTTCAAGGACAGCCTGGTCTATAGAGTGAGTTCCAGGACAGCCAGAGCTATGCAGAGAATCCCTGTTTTGAAAAAAATCAAATCAAACAAACAAGCAAGCAAAACAGCAAACTATCGAAAAGAACTTCATCAAGAAAATCATTCTAGTGCAAAAATGGCATATTTCACTTAAATATTTTCTATTTGTACAATGACATTTCTCACACAAGTTGATGAACCAAATTAAGTCTACTATCTCCATCTTAATGAGAAAAACTCAGACTAAATCCATAAGTTAATTAACGCTCTCTAGAACACTTGTGCAATTACAAGCAGTTAACTCTGACTCAGTGTGGATCTTCGATCACACTCAGCGCCTCCCCATCGACATCTCTTCCCACTGATACTCACCCTCAAACTGTACTTCCAAGAGTCTCCTCCTGTTTCTTCCACTGCTGCAATCAAAAAACCACAAATGATGCTCTGCAGAAACAACACAGTGAGGCTTCCAAAAGCATGACATTTATGCGGATTGTCTAAAACCCAACACTGGATGCACATCCTGAGAACAGAACGGATTACAGATTCCTTTCCTCCAGCTACAAATTACATGAATACTTTACAATCTCTATGAACTGCTCTTTAAATTTCTGATGAGCACTCTTGCTTTCCTGAAAAAAAAAAAAATTTGAGTGTGGCTGGGTGGGTGGGTGGGGGAGTTCTTAGTGGAAGAAAGCTCAAACTTTCTGTACAGAAAATAGTATTATTACAACCCTGAAAATCATTTTAATTTGTACAGTAATGATTCTCAAGTTAAAACTTGTCATACTTCCCATAAATTTTTTAATTTTCTCTGTATATTCAAAGTCCAAGTAAAATCTTTTAGGACTAAGCCCCACCCCACCCCACCCCAACAAACAATGTTCAAAGTTCATCATACCCTATGAAATTATATCTACTGTATTTTTTAAAAGTAATATTCTAGTTAGAGGAAAAAAAAGATGCACTGTATAATGCAATGTTCCATTTTCTAAATAGCTTAAAATACCTCCTGAATAAACAAAGAGGATAAATGTCCTCAAAAGTGTAAAGCCACCTTAAAATACTGAAGCAACATGTGTAACCATATAGGGCTAGCTAAGCCAAAGTGGTAGAAAGTCTAAAACTGCCGGGCAGTGGTGGTGCACGCCTTTAATCCCAGCACTTGGGAGGCAGAGGCAGGTGGATTTCTGAGTTCGAGGCCAGCCTGGACTACAGAGTGAGTTCCAGGACAGCCAGGGCTACACAGAGAAACCCTGTCTCACAAAACAAAACAAAACAAAACAAAACAAAACAAAACAAAACAAAAAAAAAAAAGTCTAAAACTGCCTATGTCTTTTTTTTTGGTTTTTTCGAGACAGGGTTTCTCAGTATAGTCCTGGCTGTCCTGGAACTCACTCTGTAGACCAGGCTGGCCTCGAACTCAGAAATCCGCCTGCCTCTGCCTCCCAAGTGCTGGGATTACAGGCATGCGACACCAACGCCCAGCTTGCCTATGTCTTGATGCAGCCAAGATGAGTCACACAGAGGCATTATATATGTGTACATATGCATGCACCTGTGAGTGTTGTGTGCTCACTTGAGGAAGGGTACAGAAGTGCATACAAATGCAACGTGTGTGGAGGCCAAGGCTGCTTGGTATCAGGTATCTTCTTTAATGTTTGTCTCCCGTATGTGGCCCAGAGCTCATTTAGGCTAGTCTACTTAACAAGTTTGCACTCCAAAATTAATTCACTGTCTTTGGATGCTGCATCCTGGGACTACAGGTGGGTCAGTATGCCCATGTGACTTTTACTTGACTCCTAGGGATCCAAGTTCTGGTCCTCATCCTCCCTCTGGTAAACACTTGACTCGAGGAGCCCTCTCTGCAGCCCTACACAGACATGTTAGTAGATACAGGTTTCCTTTCTGTAACAAAGATCTTGGCAGACGTATGCTAGTTATCTATCAACTACAAAATTCAGAACTGTTAAGGAGTATGGAGGCAAAGAAAAATAGGAAGCACTTTAATAATTAAAAAAAAAAATCCTCAGGGGCATAAAGATGGTTAAGGGGGTAATGGTGCTTATCACCAAGCCTGAGAACAGAGATCTCTCCCTGAATCCTACAGTGTAGAAGCAAAAAACCTCTAATTGTGCAGACATGTGTACACATACACACTAATAAGTAAAATTAATATTAAAAAAAAGGTCAGGGTAGAAGACATGTTTAGTATTTGTGAGACCTTGGGTTCAATCCAAAGTACCTATGCTTTCACATAAAAATTAATATACAAATATATAGCCACAAACTAGAAAATGACCTGGGAAGAGATAAGTAGTTAATTTTGTTTCCATTCTAAACTACAGTAAGGACAGCTAATTTTTTCCTTTCCTTTAGTTTTGTTTTGCTTTTGTTTTTTGAAACCAAGAGTTTCTTAGTATAGCCCTAGCTATCCTAGAACTCACAACTGTAGACCAGGCTAGCTTCAAAATCAGAGATCCAACTGCCTCTGCCTCCAAAATCTTGGGACTAACGGTGAGTGCAACCACACCCAGGTAAAGACAGCTAAACAGCTTAAAGGGATCTTTCTAGAACAAAACTGTGTAACACATCTGAATTAGTAACCCAGTCCTACTTCTCACTGCTCAGAAGGGGAAGAGAGGGAGAGTTAAGTGCACAGTAACACACAGAAGCACTGACGCTCCAAACTGAATGTAAAAGGCCAAGGGCAGAGCTGTGCACAGTAGCACGGGCACTTGGGGAACAAAGGGCAGGTAGAGCTCTGTGATTCAAGCCCAGCCGGGTCTATATGGTGAGTGCAGGACAGCCAGAGAGCTACACAGTGCCAACTTCCTCAGAGACCCGAGGGGGGGGTGGGGGGGTGGAAGGGGCCGCACAGGATGGGACACACACACAAGGTCAGAAATGCTACATTAAAAATGCAGTGTTTTGTTACTTAAACACATATTTGTTTTTGAAGGACAGAGACAAGTTATGTGAAAATTTAAAATCTAATTCTTACTAAAGCCTTCTGGATCTTCCTCCCACATGGTCAGTTCTTCTTCAGTTAATAAAAAATAATGCGAGACTAATCGTCGACATATCTCTGTCAACGTGGGATATGTGAAGAATGCCATCTTAATCTTATGGGCTTCAAGTGTTTCAGGGCTGCTATCTAGAAAAATAAAATTCCTCAGTTAACAGTACAGACCTTCTCTCCGAGATGCATCATATATATAACTGAAATGAAGAATATACTTTGAGAAGAAAAGACAAACTTGGGTAAGAATCTCTCCGTATTTATCATGAACACATTCTAAAGGCACTCTTGCCTTGTTTGTGACACATCAGTTCAGCCCTGTTCTAACCACTATACAAACTATAGCTTATACACACTATAGCTTCTACACACTATAGCTTATACACACTATAGCTTATACACACTATAGCTTATACACACTGCTGTCCTTCAACTATCTCTTCCTTCCCCCCTCCTTCCCTTCTCACTACAAGACTTTCTCACTGGCCTTGACCCCTAAATAGGAAGGCATTCCAAATAACACAGCATACAATTCAGCCTTATCTACAACTCAACTTTATCAGAAATCAGAGAAAACCTTTATTCTTTAAATAATAATAAGTACAACAGGAACTGTAGTAGCTACTGTGAACTATAATTCTTAAATTGTGTAACTTTCAAATCATCGACTCTGCTACAGACAGCTCAGTAAATATAAATGATTTAGCTCTTTAAAAGCCAATATCCACAAATTAAATTGTAAACTATTTCTCATTCCACATAATTGTGAGTTTGCTTTTCAGACTAAAATGAATTTCAAGAAAATTATATCAAAATAGTAATTACACCATACTTCGATTAAAATTTTAAAACTCAGTGGAGTATTACCTTCAAAATTTTTGGATGGCTTATAAGCATAATTTTTGACAATCATCTTAATAAGATTCATGCACTGGACAATGAATCGCTCAAATGTAACGCCTTCACCAACTTCAGTAAAAACATAGCTTACAGAAAATTCCAGGGCCCTCTGAATCAGAGGGGTAAATGAAATGGGGTGCTGATCCAAGAAGTCCAAGAGCTATAAAGAGAAACACTTGAATGGTATTTTGCACAAAATCTTTATAGAACATATTATTGCAATTATAAGTTTACTAATAAACGTTTAACTAGATGTAAACTTCACGGGACCTCTTTGCATCACTAGTTTCTCATACACTGTAATCTTCTTGGAACATACCATAAATCATATTTTTCCCAAGCTATACATCATAAAAAATTTTCTAGCAGTCATTTTTTTAAGACTTATTTATTTTATGGGCATTTGTCTGCATGCACAGATGCCTGTGTGATAGGCTCCCTGAAACTATAGTTACAAACAGTTGTGACCTGCCATGTGGGTGCTGGGAATTGAACCTGGATCCTCTAGAGGAACAGCCAGTGGTCTTAACTGCTGAGCCAGCCTCAGAATTTCTTAGTATTTCTAATGCATGGACTGAAAAGACCCCATCATAGTTAACTTGGTAACAAGTAAATATGATATAAAAAACTGAATATATGCCAGCTTTTCAAAAGAATAAGAAGTCATTAAAAATCAAGACTGCCTTTCCTATGAAGCATACTTTGATATATCAAATAACTGCTAAGGGAAATGTCCTCTCTACAGAGCACTGCAGCAAAGGGATGCAAAGGAAGTGGCAGAATTAGAATGCTGTCGTGTAAGGTCTGGGAAACAGTGGATCTAGACGGGGGCACCGGCAGCTGTTCACAGGGAAGCATGAAGGCTGCCCGAGCGAGAGCTGGAAGAGCTTATCCACAAGTCCAACCATGCAGACACACAGCCAGATGCTGTCTTCCTGAGACAAGGCAGTATCTGACACACAGTACCATACAGGAAGCAGTTTTACCACAGACTCTCCAGGGCAAATGACCTGAATGCGATCCAGTCTCTAACAACAAATGTGTAAGAAATATTGGGAAGAAGAATGAGGAGAAAAAGAACACGTTAAGTAACACATGGGGACACAAGTAGTCAAGTGCTTCAGGAGGGGCTGGCGCGATGGCTCAGCAAGCCAAGGTGCTGGCTGCCAAATCTACACAAAATCTACACAGATGGAGAGAACCAACTTCTGTTAGTAGTCTACTGATCTCCACATGTGACCTGTGGCATACTGAGCCCCATCCCCTACCTCAAATAAATGTAATTTAAAAAAAAAAAAAAAAAAAAAAGATGCTTCATGAAAGTAACTGTTATCTCAGCAAACAAGTAGCAAGAGGGAAGTCCTCAGGGTTGTGTACACTTGTGATCCTAGTGTTTGGGAAGCACAGGCAAGAGGATGAGGGTTCAAATCCTTCTTAGACAAATATCAAGTCCAAGGCCATAATAAGTACATGAAACTCTGTTGTTCTGGATGGATGGATGGATGGATGGACAGATGGATGGATGGATGGACAGACGGACAGATAGATGGATGGACAGACAGACGGATGGGAGGGAGGGAGGGAGGGAGGGAGGGAGGGAAGGAAGGAAGGAAGGAAGGAAGGAAGGAAGGAAGGAAGGAAGGAAGGAAGAAGGGAAGGAGGGAGGGAGAGAGGGAGGGAGGGAGGGAGGGAGGGAGGGAGGGAGGGAGGAAGGAAGGAAGGAAGGAAGGAAGGAAGGAAGGAAGGAAGGAAGGAAGGAAGACAGGTAGGCTAGGTGAGTGATATTATTGGAATCCTATCTAGGATTTGCTTTGAGATAATCAGCAACGGTCAGGAGAAGAAGCATAAACATAAAAGAGAAGAGGCAGAAAAGTCTTAAATCTCAGTGGAGGCAAGAGTTCAAGGTGAGCCTGGACAACAAGGTAAGTTCCAGGCCAGACAAGATTAAGACCCTGACTCAAAAAAAAAAAAGGGGGGGTGCTAGAGAAATGGCCCAGCAGTTAAGAACACTGACTACTCTGACTACTCTTCCGAAGGTCCTGAGTTCAAATCCAAGCAAGCACATGGTGGCTCACAACCATCTGTAATGAGATCTGATGCCCTCTTCTGGGGTATCTGAAGACTGCTACAGTGTACTTACATATAACAATAAATAAATAAATCTTTAAAAAAAAAAAAAAAAAAAGGAGGCCTGATGATGTCCTGACAGTTGCTGAGGGTGAGTAGCAACTTTCTGGGTACCCAGAGGACTCAGCTATTCAATTCCACCTGGGTCAATGTTTTAAATCTAACAATTTTTGAAGCTTTAGAAAAACTTTGGAAATTATGAATATAAATTTCCTAAGTAAAGTTACTGCTGTTACTTGTTCTAAAAAGTAGAATTGCAGACCTAAAAGAAATAAGAAAGTCAATAGGCTACTAATAAATATGGTTTCTAAAACAGACTGTGTGGCCTGGAGAGATGGCTCAGCAGTTAAGAGTACTGGTTATTTCTCCCAGAGGTCCTGAGTTCAATTCCCAGCACCCACATGATAGCTCACAGAAATCTATAAAGGAATCCGATGCCTTCTTCTGGCATGCAGGTGTATACGCAGCAGAGCATTCACACATTAAATAAACATTTTTGGGTTGTTGTTGTTGTTGTTTTTTCGAGACATGGTTTCTCTGTGTAGCCCTGGCTGTCCTAGAACTCACTCTGTAGACCAGGCTTGCCTCGAACTCAGAAATCCACCTGCCTCTGCCTCCCAAGTACTGGGATTAAAGGCGTGCGCCACCACCGCCCGGCTTTTAAATAAACATATTAAAAAACTAAAACAGACTGTGTGCATAATACTGGCTCTCTATGTGCAAGGCCATCTGATGAGTGAGTACCCGAAGCTCTTCAGCAGACTTTCTACTCTTGATGAGAATAGCCAGTGATGTCATTACATTATTCCTCTCACATTACCTGCTAGAGTCCTTTATAAAAAAGAAAATGTCCCTCAGCAGCTATCTGATGGCCAGCAGGAACTACACTAGCAGAAAGGCACGCAAGTGTCAGTGCCATACACTGTCCTTCTGACTTTACATCATCATGCTTTTAGTTTCCTCTAGGTTCAGGATCTGCTGGGTGCAGAGACAGCAAACGTTCAATCCCTGCCCTTGGGAAGAAGACGCAAGCAGATCTCTCTGTGAGTGGAGACCAACTTCTGCACAGTGAGTTCTAGGATTACCAGGGCTACACAGGGACCCTGTCTCGAAATATATAAATAGGTAAATAAATAAAGTCAGCTTTATATAGGGTTTTTAAGGTTATAGTGATTTGATTTTGATGGCTGATCCTACCTAGAATGTTAGAAATGAATCCCACTGACATTCAAATCTAACCCTACTACTAAAACATCAATAAAAGGAACAAGATACTCTGACCATCTTCAGCATCCATTTTGTGCATGCAAACAGTCTCTACAGGCTTTCCCAAGTGGTACCAAACAGTTCTTTTTATTTCTTCCTATTCTCCAAACCTCAACTTTCATAAAATTTAATATAAAAACTTAGCTTTAGCATTTATATGCATTGCCTATATAGTACAACCATAAATTTCTATTCAAAAGATGTGGTAGTTGTGATGACAATCCAATATTTACTGTGAATATACTTTGTAATAGTATAGTTGCCACCTGCATCTGATCCACTTCTGGTTAAACTATAATTTTCCCTTTTTTCCTGCTTTTCTCTGATAAACCTAAGAATAATGAACATTAGAAAACTCAATTTTTCTAATACTGACTTTGGGTGATTTTCTTTGCCCAGTGCTAATAACATAACCAAAGGCTTGTGTATGCTAGAATGACTCACACAACTATGACACTGGGTATGCAAATTTAGTTGCTAAACATAGTCTTAAAATTTAAAGATACAAAAGCAATTTTCAGTTTTCCAAAAACCATTACAAATATATCTCCTCTCTAAATGTGAGGGTGTATTACACTTGGAAAACAATACATAACTAAAGAGAAAGCTTACCACTTTAGTAAAAAGAATGATGGTCTTTTCCAGCCTATCTCGACACACATTATCTGTACCTATACTTCTGCCTATTAAGGATAAAATTTAAGTTTTTAATAGTCTGTAAATTCACAAAACACATCAAAACTTTATTAAAAATAAGATATCTCACATAAGAAATTCATGGTTGAAATAGCAAGATTTGTTCCTAATAAAACAGAATAATCGCCAAAATTACAATGAACAAAATTAATTATAAAAAATAAATTGAACATTTTAAATAAAGTGATAATAATTTTAGCAACAAATTATAAACCACATTTTAAAGAATAAATCAGCTGTATCTGAAGCATTTTCAAGACAAAGCACCCAAAGAACAATGTGTTCTTTATCATTTTATCACTTTATAACAACTTGTAAATTTCTAAAACTTCCTCTACTTAATTTTGTACATTCAGAATAATGTACAGATGTCCTTTTCCTTCAATCTGCCTTGGCATTTATCTTATTCATCTAACTTCTACTACCCTCTTGGTGATGACCAGAGCAAAGTAACCTGTTCTTAAAAATTAACAATCATACAAGAAAATGCCTAACAGGTTCAATTAAGTATTTGCTGAATTAAACAACAGGCATAAAGTAATCAACAACCTCTACAAATGAGATTAAGATTCATACAGCAAGTATTTTAACAAATTCATTGTGTGTGCACGCACAAAATAAAAGTGCATCCTGACCAAAGGTGTTCATATCCTATATCATATATATAGAATATCATATATATAGAAGGGACAGGATAACAAGTCACCAATAAAAGTACAACTACAACATGTTTTCTTTGTGGGACATAGGATTACAAAAAAAACTACATAAAGTATAATTTAAGGAAATGAATATCCTAGTGATATATAAACCATACCAAAATAGATAATCTACAAAAATCTAAGTAGCACTTAACACACAGTTTTTATTTATTATGTCTTAAAATTATCGTGCCTAGAGCAGCAATATTAAACAAAGGAATGAACACACAATGAAGAAGTTTAGAAAAAGGATTTCTCTGGACTCAGGATAAGACAGGTATATGGAGGCAAAACTAAGCTTCTGATACAGGCTCAATAGTTACTTACCAAACTTTAAGATATTAATTCTAGCCAAATACAGGATCTGCCACCTACCAAACCCTCACTCAGACTGTCCAAATGTTATACTGAGATAAGTCACTGTACAAGATTTACAGGTACAGAGTAGAAACTATCGATAAGTTAGGAGTAATTCACTAGTCTATTATTCCACATTAATCAAAGCTATTAATGAATAATGGATAAACAGTAATGAATGTAGTTATGCAGTCAAAACTGCAATGGAAGTACTTACTACACTCCAGAAACTGTTTTAGACGTTCAAATATTCCATGCAAAAAACCCTAGAAAAGAATATATTTAAAATGTCTCTATAATCTGTTATAAACATAACCTTGTGCTTTTCATCAAGGGAAATAAAGCAGCTAGCACACAGTTTTATAAAAGCATCTGAGAGCTAGATGCAGTCATCCATGCCTAGAAGCCCACCACAGTAGAAACTGAAGGAGAAGGGTGATGAAAGCAGCAAACTCGAGCCTTAGCTGTGCGTGCTGGCAAGTGCCTTATCTCTAAGCCACATTCCCATCCCTTCTTATTTTGATATGGTCTTGCTAAGTTATCCAATCTGGCCTCATACTTGCAGTCTTCCAGTCAGAACATTACAAGAATTGATACTGCAGGTGTGTATCATGCTCAGCAATAACTCCTTATCACAAACAAACCATCAACAAGAACATAACAGCTAACCTCCTCAGTATGTTTCAGGAGACCCTGAGGCCCCATTCAACACACTACTCCCCTCAACTCTGTGCAGCCACCAACACAAAATCCCCGTAGAACACATAAAGTCATCATGAAAAACAATTTGTATTTAAGTAGAAATTGCATAGCTATATACTTGGGCATAGAAGAAAAAACGACATAGCTGTATATCAACAGTGAATATACCCTAAAACTTTGGTAGTCTGAATGAAAATGGCTCCAATGTTTGGCTCCAAGTTGGTGGAACTGTTCGCATCACGAGGTATGACCTTGGAGGAGTGTGCCACTGGGCGGGCTAGAGATTTTGAAAGGCCATGCCAGGCACAAGCATCTCTCCCTCAACTGCTGCCTACCAGTCAAGATGTAAGCTCTCAGCTACACTACTGTGGCGCCATGCCTGCATGTAGGCATACATGCATGCTTCTTGCTGCAATGATCATGGACTACCTCTCTGATCCTGTAAACAAGACCCCAATTAAATGTTTTTTTTATAAGCTGCCTTGATTATGGTCTCTTCACAGCTACAGAACAGTAACTAAGCCAAAAACTTAAATGGTGTTGCATAAAGTTGTTTACACATACAGTTTGTTCATGGGCTCTGATGATTTGAATGAGAATGGTCCCAAGGCTTCTATGTTTAAATACTTGGTTCCCAGTTACTGGAACTATCTGTGAAAGTCTAGGAGGTATGCTCTTGTTGGAAAAGGTGTGTCACTGGAAACCAGATATGACATTTCAAAAAATATCTGCCATTCCCAGTGACCTCCTCTGCCTCATTTTGTAGTGGAAGGAATCTAACACAGGGCCTCACATATATAGATACAAGCACCTTATATTAACTATATCTACAGCTCATGTATTTATTCATCAAACTTCATGTAAAGATCATATATTTCTGATATGAAGAGAGAAATATCTCACTTTTAAAATATCAAACACTTAACTATTAGAATGTACCAATTAATATTATTAAAGAAGCATTCGAATTCATAAGAGGTCAACTTAAACTCAATACTGTCAGTGTACCTAGTTAATTGAAAAATATCCTAGGCCTTGTCTTTCTAACTTCGTCTCCTTTCTCTAACAGCCAGTGTGACCTGGTGAAAGCAGACAACTATAAAATTCCCTACAACATACAAAAAACACAACAAAACCTAGATGGCCACTTAACTAACACTGTTCCAAATCAATGGCAAATAAAAAGTAAGACAGTCAGAAAAAGCCTTCCTAAAGATCCCTTGTCCTAAGTCCTTTCTGTTTCTTACCATCACCTCCATATTCTTGTGAGGTTCCACAAATCCATTCACGGTTAACTTCCGCAGCACTGAAAAGCAAAAAGGCTCATTTGAACCATACTTTTTCAAATTTTATTCTATTATGATAATTAAAATAAATGTGAATAACTCAGACATGCTTAAAGAAACTTGTCTCCTCCCTCCCTCAGTACATAAAGAGCAGATTCCCCAGTCATCTGGATAAATACAGGCTA
The DNA here is from genome assembly GCA_964023405.1 of Apodemus agrarius. Lineage (NCBI taxonomy): Eukaryota > Metazoa > Chordata > Mammalia > Rodentia > Muridae > Apodemus > Apodemus agrarius. The sequence goes on along the minus strand of OZ030020.1, from coordinate 49,557,385 downwards.
GTTCTTCTGAACAAATACGCAATGTTTGTTCATGCAGCTACACTAGATATACAACAGTTAGTATGACTTATTTTGAAATTGAGGGTAATTTTTTTCTTAGAAATTTTAAGATACAATTAAACTTGAACCTTTAGGCTATGTGAAAACATAGTGTCTCTCTCTCCTAAAACCAATGGAAAACTAAATTCTTTACATATCTGGAATAGACTAGAATGCTCAATTGTAAACACCATATCTTATAGTAGCTAAAACCTTGTGCACAATGACAATTAAGGTAACAGTTTCTTGAGTTAGAGCTAGATTAAAATCCTTTCTCCAGTACTTAAAACTGTATTCCTTAGGGCAGTTTTTCTATATCCACTTTCCTAGTGGAAAATGTAGTTACTATCTGACTTCACAGTTACTAAAGGATTCAATAGTATAATACTTCTAAAAGAGCACAATTCCACAACAAGGATGATAGTCTAAGACAATCGGGAAGAAGAGGGTAGAACCTAGGGCCTCTTGAACACCAGGCAACACACTAAGGTTGGGTATCAACCCAGCTGAATATAAAACTTAAAGCCACTTAATTAAATAAGCATTGCTAGCTATATTACTATAGAATTATCTATTAGATAATGTTTATGAGCCCAAAGACCATATATTAAAATTAAATTTAGGCTGAATGTCGTAGTGTACCATCTTTATGCCAGAACTCAGGATCTCTGTGAGTTAAAGACCAGCCTGGGCATCCGATATACTGAGTTCCTTGCTGCTTGTGTTTAAAGAAAAAGCTCAAAATGTAACTGTCTACAACTCAGCTTCTTAAATGTGGGCAGTTCTTTAAAACCATTCACACTTTTGTTCACAAATCTTACCAAGTTGGGCTCACAGTTTGGGAGCTGTGCACAGTCTAGTCAGTTCGTGTAAGTGATGCCCTAGGATTGTGCCAAGAGAGCACGGTGAGATTCCAAGGTATAGTGCTGCGTAGACCAGGGTTAGGAAGAGGACTGCGCAGGTGCAGTGATAATCAGACAAATGGTTATGACAGAAGGAACAATAGGCTTGCCTCAGTAAGGTCAGTTACCTCGGCTCACAGAAGGTAAGATGGAAATGGTGCTACAAGAATGCTTACAAACACACTATAGGAAAGTATGGGCCAAAGTGGCATCCCCACAGCCACCTCCTAAATTAGGGCAAGCCTGAGACACAAAGTGAAAGAGCACATTCACCCAAGCATGCAGTACTGGGGCATTAACAGGACAATGGTAAGAACAGGGCCCAGATGAGGAATGTTAGGCAAAGTGGAGGCACATGAAAGAAGCATGGTGACAGGCCGTAATTCACAGAGACGTAACTAATCCACTGAAAAGGACTTAATATTGTGACAGTTCTTATAAAACAAAAAGATCTCTAGTTCTTGTCTTACAGAACCCATTTTCCCAAGTATAACTGAGAAAGAAATCTGTCCAGAGCAACTACTTGGCAACTGTGCTAGGCATGGCATTTCAAAGATAAACAGATCAAGTTTAACAGTACCTTTTAACGATAGTAGTGTCCGCTCTAGTGAACTCAGAACTGCAGCTTCATTGCCAGAAGAAACATGCTGCAGGAATGTGTCTGTATGATGGTTCCACAGAGAACAGGCAAAATTATAAATTCCAGAAGCTAACTGCAAGAAAATGCACCAAATCTGTATATGTTACACACTTTAATAACAAATTACAACTACAAAGCAATACATTGTGGTCTTACAATGAAAACCTTATCTTCAGTAAAGATTGTAAAGAATTAAAAAATGTATGATGATGCTTGAAAGACTTTTAACTACAATACACAGTAACAGTTAACGGCACACACTGGTTGCTTTAAACATGCACATTCCTAAAGAATTAGTCTCTTGGGACTCAGCAGTTAAGAGCACTGACTGTTCTCCTACAGGTCCTGAGTTCAATTCCTAGCAACCATACGATTGCACACAACTATGTGTAATGGGATCTGGTGCCCTCTTCTGGTGTGTCACTCATACATAAATAAATCTTCAAAAGATAAAGAAAAAAAATTTTTCTCTTATATCAGTATCCCTCCAGTATCTATACTTAGAGGCTAGTGTTTAGTTTCTTTTGCATTCATTAACAGACTGAAAGCTCACTTATAAAATCCATCATTTATGGACCATCCCTCAGTATGTCACACATACTCATGTGCTAAACTGCAGTTAGTTAGACTTCTGTGTTCCTCCTCCAGTTCTGTCCACGGTGTTTACGTACTTAAGGTTAGAAATACACAAACCATGGCTTTCAGAGTATAGTTCTAACCTGGACCAGTATTTAGAAACTGACCAATGGGTTAGGGAATGGCTCTGATACAGCACCTGGTATTGTGCTTGGGATCTTGGTGCCCATTTCAGCACAAAGAGCAAGGGAAGGAAGAAGCATGCGCTGGACCCCATGCTGAGAACGTAGGAAGCCTCTGCTTACTGTGTGACACTCTGAAGCATAAGCTAGCGCTCTGTCCAATTCTTCCCATGGACATACATACGCACAGGCACATTGACTATAGTCCCGGCGCTTGGGAGGCTGAGGCAAGAGGACTGCCAAGAGTTTAAGGTCAGCCCGAGATAGCTTAAAGCAAGAACAAATATAATTTGAAATAAGTCCAGATAGCCACAGGACCTTTACCTCAGTATTCTCCATTACCACATATGCTAAACTCACTGAAAAATGAAGGGGGGAAAAAGCAATGATGATAGACATTCTTTAGTTCCTCAAAATACAATGACAAGTCCTGCCTGGTATGGTGGCATTACACCTGTAACATCAGTACCAGGGAGCCTGTATAGTAATCTCTAAAACAAACAAAAGAATCCCAACTTAAAACAAGATTGAACTAGGCAAATTGAAACACTTGAGTACTCACAAGACTAAGGAAGGAGAATCTGACATTTGAGGCCAGACTGAGCTATACAATAAGACCCTGTCCTTAATAAACAAACTAATATACAATTAAGCTTGGAAAAAAAGTTAACCACACAGAAACTGGCATTTCCTCAGGAAGGCAAATATTAAGGAAGATTCAGCCACCCTGAACACCAGTACATTTTAAAATCATGTCAAACTTCCATTAAGTGTTTTATAAGAATGGCAGGAAAAAAAAAAAAAAACAAGATGATCTTTCCTATCATAATTTTTAAGCACTAGTTCTGGTACCATAATATGGTTGTTTGAATAGGAATGGCTCCCCGAGGCTCATTTAAAATGCTTAGTCATCAGGGAGTGGCACCATTAGGAGGTGTGGCCTTATTAGAGCAGGTGTGGCCTTATTAAAGGAAGTGTGTCACTTGAGAGGTGGGCTTTGAGGCTTCAAATGCTCAATCCAGACCCCTCAGTGTCTGTCTCTCTTTCTGTCCTGGTCTGTCTATCTGTCTGTCTGTCCCCCCTCTCCCCGTTGCCTGCTAATCCAGATGTACAACTCTCAAACCCTTATCCAGCACCATGTCTACCTATGCACTGCTATGCTTCCTGACCCCTGAACCTGTAAGCCAGTCCCAATTAAATATTTTCCCCTGTAAGCGTTGTTGTAGGCATGGTGTCTCTCCTCAGCAATACAAACCCTGAGACACAGGAGAATATTACTTTACCAAAATCTGCTATCTGCACTGAGTGAAAATTACACTAAATATAAGAGCCTCTCCACTTATTCCCCAAAGAACAGCAACTACCAAAACCATCTCTAAATAATGTATCCTAAGCAAGAGATTAAGATAAAAGGAACATGGCCGGGCGGTGGTGGCGCACGCCTTTAATCCCAGCACTTGGGAGGCAGAGGCAGGCGGATTTCTGAGTTCGAGGCCAGCCTGGTCTACCGAGTGAGTTCCAGGACAGCCGGAGCTACACAGAGAAACCCTGTCTCGGAAAAAAAAAAAAAAAAAAAAAAAAAAGATAAAAGGAACATTTTCTTCATGGTAAAATCTAAGTCATTAAAATAAGATTTTGCTTGTTCCACAAAATCCTTTACATTTAAAACCTGTAAAAAGGGTTTACATGTAAACCCTTTTAGATGTAAAACCATGTTGGCTCAGTGGTAAGAGCATTGACTCGATTTCAAAAGTCCTGAGTGGCTCATGACCATCTGTAATGGGTCTGATACCCTCTTCTGGTGTGTCTGAAGAGAACAATAGTGTACTCATACATAAAATAAATAAATAAATAATTCTTTAAAAAAAAAAAGAATGGTTAACTTAGGAGGGAGGGAAAGAGGACCAAGAGTTCAAATCCAGTCTCAGTTCCACAGGAAGTTTGAGGAGGCCTGGGTACCTGAGACCCTGTCTCAAAAAACAAATGAGGGTTTGTAAGATAGCTCAGCAAGTTGGATCCCCAGAACCTACATTAAGTGGAAAAAGAGAGAAATCAACACCATTATGTCATCCTCTCATGTCTGCAAACATTATGTACAAATACACTATTGTCCAGGTGTAGTGAGATAGACATCATTAATGCCAGCAATCGGGAGGAAGAGGCAGGTGGATCTCTGTGAGTTCAAAGTCAAGCTAATTAGGTGCAGGCAGCCAGGGCTACAGAAGAGACCCTGTCACAAAAAAAAAAAAGAAAAGAAAAGAAAAAAGAAAAGAAAAGAAAAGAAAAGAAAAGAAAAGAAAAGAAAAGAAAAGAAAAGAAGGAAGAAAAGGAAGGAAGGAAGGAAGGAAGGAAGGAAGGAAGGAGAAGAGAGAGAGAGAAAGAAAAAGAAAGAAGGAAGGAAGGAAGGAAGGAAGGAAGGAAGGAAAGAAAGAAAGAAAGAAAGAAAGAAAGAAAGAAAGAAAGCCAGCCACCCTAGACTACAGAAAACTGTGTCTCGGGAGAACAATAAAAGACTACATGTATAAAACAGTGGGCAAAATTGAGCACACTCATAATCCTAGGTAGCTGGGAAGCTAAGACTGGAAAATCCTGAGTTCCAAGCCAGTCTGGGCAACACAGGGAGATACAATCTCAAAAATCAAAACATATGTAGATATGGAGCTAGGGAGAGGGATCAGTGGTTAAGAGGATCTCTGCTCTTCCAGAGGTCCTGAGTTCAATTCCCAGCAACGACTTGGTGGCTTATAGCCATCTATAATGGGTTCTGATGCCCTCTTCTGGCATTCAGGTAAGAGAAGTATGTACCGAACATGTCTGGCCTACAGTGTTTCTGAATGAGGGCAGTATAGCACTTTGGATAGAAACAACAGTATGAGAATATTTTTCTTAATTAATATTCTTTGTTTCCTAGTCCAGATCTGCAGCAAAGTACCTGAGTAAAGACATCTGACATGTACTAAGTCTTCAATTTAAGAGTTTTTAGCTAACCTGCAAACCACTGCTACACAAACCAATGATTACGATGCAGAAGTAATCATATCACCCTTTTACACATAGCTTCTCCTGGCTTAAACTTTACTCTGCCCCTCCAAAATCCCTTTCCTAATTAGGTGCAGACATTTAGACTTTCTGGTCTGCTTCTGCATAGACAGTTTAAGAAAACTCTTCTGAGAATGGTATAGTCAGGCAAGACCCCTTCTCATAGACAACTTGATCATTCTCAATATCTGCCTTCAGAAGCAGAATCCTGGTAGGTCAATTTAAACCCAAGCTGTCCCTCTCCCCTGGCTGTCTCCTCTTAGTAACCTCCCATGCCAACTCCTTGACTCTCCATTTTTCTTACATTCAGCACCGCACCGGACCTATCTTCCCAACTGCAGATCCTCCTCTGGGAGCCCCCTCTGAAGAGTCAGTTTTCCTGTGACTATCTTTAGCAAGTATTTCAGCTACTTCAGCAATCATTTAGTCCTACTGTAAAACAAGGGAAGACAGATTTAAAGGAAGAAACCATGCTCCAGAAGCCATCAACTGGCATCTGCTTATAAAAGGCTCAGATGAAAAAGACAAAGTAATGAACTAAACCAAGTAAGAGAAAACACATATTTTTTCTACATTTTCTTCTAAAAAACATGGCAGGGTGTCTTAGTCAGGGTTTCCATTCCTGCACAAACATCATGACCAAGAAGCAAGTTGGGAGGGAAAGGGCTTACACTGTAGAAATTTTGCTGTTGATCACCAAAGGAGGTCAGGGCTGGAACTCAAGCAGGCCAGGAAGCAGAAGCTGATGCAGAGACCATGGAGAGATATTTCCCCTGGCTTGCTCAGTTTGCTCTCGTATAGAACCCAAGACTACCAGCCCAGGGATGGCACCACCCACAAGGGGCCCTCCCCCTCCCCCCATCACTAACTGAGAAATGCCCCACAGCTGGATCTCATGGAGGCACTTCTCCAACTGAAGCTCCTTTCTCCATCATAACTCCCGTCTGCGTCAAGTTGACACACAAGACCAGCCAGTACACAGGGGAAGTATGTTCATTAAGACACTACACAAATAAGCTATCTGATAAGCACTTCTGAGAACTGGTTCTCCCAAACTTTAAGTGGTGGATTTTCTAACCAGAAGATAGAGTGCCACCAACTGACAGCTTGGTTACCTCAGCTGAGAAGCACACACTTAACTCCTTCCAATATACAAAGCGAGCCATTAAATAAGTTTAACTTGTCTTACCCTTTCAAGTATTCTTAGATACTAAGGTCCACTGTCCTCACAATTCCCAGTAGGGAAAGTTAGCAATAAAATATTAAAGCAGTGGAATGCATAACCATGCAACAAACTGTAGAAACCAAGACACTTTCACCTGAAACTAATCAGCAAGAAGCAGTCGACAAGCACAGACGCCAGGCACACAACAGGGCAACCAACAAGAACAGAACAGAAGGGAATGACACCCTTCTAGATTAATTAAAAGATTTTAAGAGACAGAGCTCACCTCCTGGCTCAAAGAAATGGTGTGTAAAAATATCTTTGAGAAAAACTGGAGAATAATCAGATAAGACAAGAATATTAAGTCATTTTTTTCACTTTCCTCAGATGTGACACATTAAAGAACATAGATAGATAGATAGATAGATAGATAGATAGATAGATAGATAAACAGAGACGGACTGACTGACTGTTGCAGCCTGTGTTGGGCCAGGCAGGCTCTCCTGTGCTCATGCCCTCAGTGGTGGCTGACCTGTGTGTTCACCATTAGGGCCAGCTCCTCTGCTGCCCAGGTAAGGTGCAGGGCCCATTCTCCCAAGTGCTAAAACCAGCAAGGAGGCAGGGCTAGCTCTCCTGTTTTCATGCCAAAACAGTAAGAACACCTTAAGCAGCAAAAGTCTTCACAGCAGTCCTGCCACATAGGTAGCAGCAAATGAGCAGCTATCTGCACCTCAATCCTCAACCCTACTACCTACCACCTACCTACCACCTACCTACCTACCTTCCACCATATCTGTGTTTCCAGGCTCAGCTAATCCTATTCACAATGAGAGGTGCTAATCTAATCAGCTTTCTCCTAGATATTTTTAGCTTTATGTAATCTAAAAAGAGCCTGTTTCCATGAAATTTTGCTGTACATGTTTTTGAAGATAAGGTTTTATTACATGGCTTAGCTAGCTTGGAACTGGAAAGGACGTTAGTCTGGTCTTAAACTCACAGAGACACACTTGCCTCTTCCTCCCACAGGTGTAGAGATTAAAGGCCTATGCCACCATGCCCAGCTGAAATATGGTAATTTCTAAGAACAGGATTCTTCTTTCATTGTTTTTTTGGGCTGCTTTGCTTTTGCAGTGCTGGGAACTGAATCCATACCCTTGTGCTCTTCCTAGGCAAGTAAGCACTCAATCACAGTACTATATATTCAGCCTAATTATTCATTTAACGGTTATTAAGCACCAACCACATGTGCAGTCTTCTAGGCTAGATAGCAGAACTGCAGCAATAAAAGTAGCACCTCAGTGATCTGAGACAGTTCAGTGAACATTCAGCACAATGTGGTCAACAGTGCACCAAGTTTAGCATCAGATGCTAGGCAGGCCTGTATCACAGAAGACAGGGAAAGGAACTGAAACAGTACTACAACAAAGCCAACCATAGCACTGAAGAGACTGCTAGGCTAAAACAAATACCTGAGAAGCAATCAGCAAGTAAGAAGGCTAGACCCTTTCAGAGCCCAAGCAGTTCATACTTCTACTGCTGAGTGATCATTAGTAAAGGTTAGCTGTAACCCAGAGTGTTCTATGTATTTGATGCTAAAAAAACAAAGTAGATCATTTCTTTAATCTTGTCTCCTAAAAACAGAGCAAAACAACTGGGAGTGGTGGTCAGCCTTTAACCTCAGCACTTGGGAGGTGGAGGCAGGTGGTTCTCTGGGAATTTGAGACCATCTCTTTACATAGTGAGGTCCAAGCCAACCAGGGCTACATCAAAAAAGGAAAATCTGTGTACGGCAGATGGCTCAGCAATTAAGCAAACACATTCTTGAAGAGGACCAAGGTTCAATTTCTAGAACACACATAGTGGTTCACAACAATCTGCTAACTATACCAGGGGATTTGATGCTCAATTCTGATTTCCAAGGGCATCAGGAATACATACGGTGCATATGCACACATGTAGTCAAAACATTTATACATGACATTGAAAATAAACATTTAAAAACAGTTGTAAATCTAAAAAAGAGCACTGACTGTTCTTTCAGAGGTCCTGAGTTCAAATCCCAGCAACCACATGGTGGCTCACAACCATCTGTAATGAGATCTGATGTCCTCTTCTGGGGTGTCTGAAGACAGCTACAGTGTACTTACATATAATAAATAAATCCAAAAATAAAAGTTGTAAAATATAATAAAACAACAGAAATCAAGCTAACATTGAAAGAAAAAAAAAAAAAAAAAAAAAAAGCCGGGCGGTGGTGGCGCACTCCTGTAATCCCAGCACTTGGGAGGCAGAGGCAGGTGGATTTCTGAGTTTGAGGCCAGCCTGGTCTACAAAGTGAGTTCCAGGACAGCCAGGGCTACACAGAGAAACCCTGTCTGGAACCACACACACCCCAAAAAAAAGCTAACATGATAAAGAACAACAAAGTAATCCCATGATTATCAAAAAGAATTTTTACTCAACATTCTTAAAGAAGACAGCATATTTTTTTAAACTATTTTTTGTGCCACATCATGCACCTCAGTCCTGCTCATCTCCCTGTCCCTTCATATCTGCCCTTTGCTTGCATCAGCTCTACAGCGCTGCCTGGGCAAGGCACAGAGCCTGCTTTCCAAGTGCTGCCAGCAGTGAGTGATGAGACCAGCCTTCCAGAGAGCAGCATACAGTAAGGACCAGGGACAGTTCTGCAGTCCCTGGACATTCAGGTGGTCCCAGTGGCTGCCCCAACCAGGGACATCCTCAAGTTCTCTAGTGGTAATATGAGCCATGGACATTGACACTGACCCCTGCCACTTCGTAGTCACAGACTCAGACATGGCCCTCAGTGACAGCTAGGGCGGAGGCTTGTCTTCACCATGACCCGGGTGGCAGGGCTGGCCATTCACAACAGGCCACTCCTCTCCACTCCTGAATCTCCAGTTTCATCCCTCTTCATAACGCTCAGGCTGCTCCGTTTCTCTGTCCCATCTGTTCGCCACACTGTGGTAGTTCCAGGTACAGCCTGGCCACACAGCTAGCAGGTCCCTGAGTGACATCCTTCATCCATGCTGCTGTGTGGCACATCGGCAAGCAGATGTCTATGGCCTGCCTGTGCCATTCACTGGAGAGCAGGTCTGTCTGTGGCATGGTGTCTGAAGGTCTGTCAGTCTTCCTCTTTCTGAGCTGCCTTGGATATGATTTGCCTTGATTTGATTTTTTTTAATCCTAGTGGTAAAACAGCTTTGGCCACCAAGCCAGGCATCAAGCTAGAATGAACCAAGGAGTGCCATCTGCCCTGCCCCTGACTGGTATAAGAACACCACCACCGACAAGGTGTCTCTGCCCATTGCTGGGAGGTAAGACAGGGTATTTAAATCAACAAAGTTAAAGAAAATCAGGTGAATTCTAGCTGCCCCTTTGGGCATGTAAGAATTACTATCTAGAAAGGCAAGTATGGGGCTGGAGAGATGGCTCAGCAGTTAAGAGCACTGACTGCTCTTCCAAAGGTCCTGAGTTCAAATCCCAGCAACCACATGGTGGCTCACAGCCATCCGTAATGAGATCCAATATCCTCTTCTGGTGTGTCTGAAGACAGCTACCATGCACTTACATATAATAAATACTAAATAAATCTTTTTTTAAAAAGAAAAAGATATCATGAAAGAAAGTTTTTGCCGGGCGGTGGTGGCGCACACCTTTAATCCCAGCACTTGGGAGGCAGAGGCAGGCGGATTTCTGAGTTTGAGGCCAGCCTGGTCTACAGAGTGAGTTCCAGGACAGCCAGGGCTACACAGAAAAACCCTGCCTTGAAAAAACAAGAAAGAAAGAAAGAAAGAGAGAGAGAGAGAGAGAGAGAGAGAGAGATAGCAAGGCAAGTGTGGTATGACATGCTTCGATCCTAGCACACATACATACAGCACAGACTGGAAAGCAGGGACAAGAACAGGAATACAAGGCCACCCTTGGCCCTCGGAAGCCAGTCTGGGCTACTTCAGAAAGGAAAGGGAAAAGGAGGAGGAAACAGAAGCAGAAAGGAAGGAAGAAATAAAGAAAAGAAATATGCTATGACCCGGGATCTGTAAGCTGTACCCTCAGGAGTAAGGGTCTCAAAAGAGTGGCTCTGGCCGGGTGGTGGTGGCACACGCCTGTAATCCCAGCACTTGGGAGGTAGAGGCAGGCGGATTTCTGAGTTCGAGGCCAGCCTGGTCTACAGAGTAAGTTCTAGGACAGCCAGGGCTACACAGAGAAGCCCTGTCTCGAAAAAAAACAAAAATAAAAAAAGAGTGGCTCTGAACCTCTCCATCTGTTACCCAGATGAAAACTAATGTGCATTTGTTGTTGTTCCTTTTTCACTTTATTTTATTGTTATGTTGTCTGGAGTAGTCAAAATATAGCTGACTACATATATGAGTGTGTGTGTGTGTGTGTATATACACATATATAGACACACGTATATATGTGTGTGTGTGTGTGTGTGTGTGTGTGTGTATTATATATATGCATCTGTCAAAACTAATGTACTGAACATGAGAGATAGCCCAAAATACATACTTTTCTTCTCTCTATTTCCCAAAAATATCCTCAAACTCGAGGCACTACACTATGCACCAGGGACAAGTTAGCTAGCTTTTTGTGAAGGAATAGAGCTTTACAAAGACTCTCTTCAGCTGGGCGGTGGTGGCGCACGCCTGTAATCCCAGCACTTGGGAGGCAGAGGCAGGCGGATTTCTGAGTTCGAGGCCAGCCTGGTCTACAAAGTGAGTTCCAGGACAGTCAGGGCTATACAGAGAGACCCTGTCTCTGAGAAAAAAAAAAAAAAAAAAAAAAGACTCTCTTTTAGAACTCTTTTCTCTGGCTTCCCCCATTAAACTGTATCTCACGCATGCTGCCAGCTCTTCCATTATTCCTCCCCATGTACAGCTAGGTGTCTGTCTCCTTTAGAAATAAATAAAGCATCTCACAGCGCTTAGAATTTGTCAGGTGTTCTGGCTGTAGCTGTGCCAGAATATCCTTTATTTTAAAAATAAAAGGAGGAGGAAAGAAATCATAGATACATGTGCTTAAAGCTAGACACAGGAGCTTAAACACGACGAAGAGTAGCTGTCAGAGAAAGCAAGCCTGGAAAAGACTGTTTAAGACCACATGCTAAATGAAGAAGCAGGAGAAACCCTCCAAACCTGCAGGGAAAAGACGATCACTGGGAACGGCTGAGCAACAGAATACAGTACAGGAAAGAAAAAGAACCACACAAAACAAACAATGTCCTATAAATACCTAAGATTTCTGAGTCCTATCATAAACTTTCTAATTATGCACATTTTTCATAACTAACAAACGTGAGCAAGAACACCAAAACAAACACCTTCAAATTCAGCAGTATTACATGGTACAGTCCAAAATGTCACCAGAAGCAATATGAAATTGATATTTTGAAAGGTCAAAAATAGCCAGATCTAAAACCATACCAAGAAAAGTAGAGAAAGTAGCACCTGGTAGGAGACTGCCATCCCTGAAACAGTATGGACAGAAATGTGCTGGATGGGCTCAGGCCTGTCAATGTTCTAAACTAGCTGGGTGTGCAAGGGAACCCCGACACTTGGGAGACGGAGGCATGAAAATAAGTAATTCAGTCTTCCTCAGCTACATAGCAAGTTTGAGGCCAGCCTGGACCATAAGAAACCCCATCTTAAAACAAAAATTAAACTCTGGGGGCTGGAGAGATGGCTCAGCAGCGACAAGCACTGACTGGTCTTCCAGAGGACTCGGGTTCAGTTCCTACCACCCACATAGTAGCTTACAGCTGCCTCTAACTCCACTTCCAGGTGTAAAATCTTCACGTAAACATACATACAGGCAAAACACCAATGCACATTAAAAATATTTAAATTTAAAATAAAAGTTAAAAGATAAAAACTTGATCTATACCTGGTAGTACTGTTCTGTAACACTTCGGAATTAGGGCGTGGCCACACTAGCAAAATTAGTAGGGTGAAGACTAATCTGAGCGCTCACCTTCCTGATGCCCCAAGATTTGAGGAGCATCTACCACATATGCCTGCCAACATCAGCTCTGCCTTCCCTGCCATGGCGGACTGGAACCCGGAGCCAAAATAAACTCCCATAAGCCATCTCTGTGGAGCATCGTCACTAGGACAAAGTAGCTAGCCGTCTTTCGGTTGTATCTCTATTTTACACCCATCAACTCTCTAAACATGCCAATCTACTTCCTAATTTCAGTACTGAACCTGCTAATTATCCCTTCCCATGGCTTTCCTGAAGAGATCTGTTATCACATCTCAGCTACACTGACAATCTCTAATCAATTTCTTTGCTTTCATAGTGTTTCCTAACACAAGCGTACTCACTGACACCTAAGTGAGCTTTCCAGATACATCACTGCAGTTTAGATTACAAAGATTTCAAAATCTTTCCAAAAATATGGAAAATTACAAGAAAAATTATAGCCATCTTTATACAAGTATGATTATTTTCATAGTCAAATGGAATTATGTTAAATGCTTACATCATAAAACAGCTTTCTGTCAGCAGCCAGGCGCTTCGACGCCAGCGTCTTGGTGACGTGGTAGAAGGTGAGCAGAGCCCTGTGCTGCCGAAGGTCGTCTTGGACTTTAACAGACTCGACTAGAGTGGGGATGAGCTCTGGCCACTGTCTAGGACAGTCTAATCGAGCAACTTTTGCAATCAGCACTGCAATCTGTGTTGCAATCTAAAGAGAAAAAAGAGAAATCATGAGGAATAACTAAAATCAAGGCAAGGAATAAATAATATAGTCGTGTTTTGAAATTACCTCTCAGGAATTAACTATGTTGAACATATCAAAATTTCTTCCTAATTACACATCAGTTTGACTCTTCGTTTTTTTTAGGTCTTTCCTGGATTTCTGTTGGGAGGGGCAGGGAGGGGCCTAACGTGTGACTCAGACTGGCCTCCAACTCTCCACTCAGCTCTCATTTCTTTTACTTTTGTCACTGACCTGGTTTATTGGTTCATTAAAGTTGGTGATAAGCCCTGCACGCAATGTTGACTTTTCCTCTTCTGAGAGAGCACTGTAAAAAAGTGAAATTATTATGCATGAGAATGCCACCCAGTAGCAAGCGTATCAAGAAATGCTATGAATTCTAACACTAAAACACCTTTAAATACCTTTCAATCTGCTTAGCTTTAAACAGAATCATTGCCATCACTCAAATGCTGGCACACATCAAGTGAGAAGCCTAAAGCTCCTTCACAAATGAATAAACAGACAGTACAATACAGTAATCTACAGAATATAAGGTAAACCCAGAGTAACAATGCAGTATGGCCATGCTCACCTTCAGGAGTATAAAAACAGTTGCCTAAAAAAACAATTAATAGATACAGACTTCTGGTTTCTCTAATAACTCCTCGTATAAATTTTACATGTAGGAACTGGTTACAGCACTGGTTGCTTTTCCACAGGATCAGGTTTGATTCCCACGACCCGCCCAATAACTCCTAGGCATCTGTAATCCAGCTGCAGGAGATCTGAAACCTTCTTCTGGCCTCTGCAGGCACCAAGAGCATACATGGTACACAGATATACATACAGGCAGGCAAAACACCCATACATAGAAAATAAACAAAATTTTAAATTTACAAGTAGAGATTCTAAATCAAAGAATGGTTGTTAGAAAACTTTTTAAAAATGAATTTAAGCCGGGCGGTGGTGGCACATGCCTGTAATCCCAGCACTTGGGAGGCAGAGGCAGGCGGATTTCTGAGTTCGAGGCCAGCCTGGTCTACAGAGTGAGTTCCAGGACAGCCAGGGCTACACAGAGAAACCCTGTCTCAGAAAAACAAAAACAAAAAAAAACAAAAAAACAAACAAACAAAAAAAAAAACAAAAAAAAATATTTTAACTAGATGGTGAGATTAAGGCATCAGGAAAAGACACTTGCAGTTAAGTTTGATGACACAGACAGGTAAAAGGAAAGAAGTATTACAAATTATTTTCTGACCTCCAACTGGCACTCATGTACCAGCACATAAGTATACACACATACACATACACACACACACACACACACACACACACACACACATAACTTTTAGGACCCACAATATGTCTCTGTGAGTAAAGTGGAGTTTGACCTAAAGCCTTACAAGGAGTTTGGCTCTTTAGCACCCACATAACGGTGGGAGGAGAGAATAAAGAACTGCACACCACCATCCTCTGACCTCCGCATGCAGGCCATACACATGCACATGCACACCCACATGTCATATATGCACACCCACACGCACTAATAAATGAACTTTAAGTAATAAAGTATTTAAAGCAAAGCATATGTTATGAGCTAAATCATATCTCAAAATTAAATGTTTAAGCCCTATAACCTAAGTATCTTTGAGTACTACTTCATTTGGAAATATTGGAGTCTTTGTAGATTAAATCACATTAAGACAAAAATCTTTCTGAGTTGATGGACTCTATTCTAATACTGGATTTTTTTCCTTTTTGTTACTTTGTTTTGTTTTGACACAGGGTCTTGATATATAGGTTAGGCTGACCTGAAACATGCTATGAAGTCCAGAAGGCCTTGAACATAAATCCTATGTCAATCTCCCAAGTGCTGGGATTACACCTGCACCTCTATGCCTGACCTGATGCCCTTATAAGAAAACATAAACAGAGAAACAAATCACTTGGCATACATCATGTGACAGATGCGGCAAAGGTTAGAATCATTCAATCACATGCCAATAAACACCTAATATTGTTGGCTACAACCAGAACTATCAAAGACTAATCCTATGGGCCCTCAAAGGACGCAAACTTTTTGCTTTTGGATTTCTACCTATCTATTTTGTAAGAAAATAAACCTAGGTTATCTGTAAACATTCAGTTTGTGGCATAGCAGCCTAAAGAAACTAACAACCCCAAAACAAAAGAGGCAGTCAGGGCAGAGGAACTCGGTCTCAGCAAGAACAGACTGCACTGTGATGAGCCAATATGTCTTTCCTTTGGTGCCCAGCCAGGAAAAAAACAGCTGAAAGCAGCATAGGGTGCGGAAGAGAGAGTTCAACAGGCCTTGCGGCACTAGAGAGGCAGAGAACTTAAGGTCGACAGAAGGCAGATTCTCAGTAGACAAACACTCAAAGCTTATAGTTAAAAGCCTAGGAAGGCTCTAACTTGAGGCAAACAGTAAATCAAAAAACAAAACAACAAAAACACCCTTAGGTACCTCAAGGTTAAGGTCATATTCCGTCTGCTTACCTAAATTCTTTCTCAGGAAAGATAAGAGAAATTAAAGCCCCTTCAACTTCATTATACTATGTTAGCATCAAATCAAAACTTATTATGCATGCCCCAAAAACTAAACAAAACATGACAAAATTCAAAACACAAACAGGCATTATAGTTACCAAAACCACACTTAAAAGTAACTGTTTTTTAAGTATGTACTAGATGGAGAATTTCACTGGACAATCACAATCTGTTTTTTTTAAGTATCAAAGAGAAATCCTAAAATGAAGAACAGTAAGTCACTGGAAATATGCAGATTAAAGCACGATAAGGCTTACACAAGAGACCTTGCCATAAATTAATAAATAGACAGACACGAGGTCTGTCTAACCACATCAGCCTAAGAGCAATCCCTGAAACTCACACTGCAAAGGAGAAGCAACTCCAAGCTGTCCTCTGACTTCCATACATGTGCCATGGAATGTGCTCAGCCAGACACAGACACACAAGCACACACACACACAACAGATGAGAGAGAGTAAGTGAATGACTTAGTGGTCATTCACTAAGTGATATGTACCCATAACAACATCACACAGGAAGGCAAGTTAAAGTATTACTATGAGGTTCTTTTATTAGGTAAAAAGCAGTGTGCTAACACATGGGCTTGCTCTGCTCTAACACAGACAGGTGCAATGGTATTCACCTGACTGTAAAGTTGTGCTAAACAAGCTTTCAAAGAGAACAAGTAAACTAATTTTTTTTTAAAATCGTTGAAAAATCTCAAGTCAGACTCAAGGATAAGTGAGAAATGAAGACTGGAGACAAAACAGAAAACAGTGAGTGCCAGGCTCACTGTCTGTAGCCTGAGTGTGCTGTATTGACAGTGTAATTCTAGCACTTGAGAGGTGGAGGCAAAGGAGCAGAATTGCCCAACCAATCTCAGATACACAGTGTGGCTATGAAGACCGTCTTTAAAAACAAAAACAAAGCCATGTATGGTGGCTCACACCTTTAACCCCAGCATTCAATGGACAGGTAAATCTGGCCAACATGATCTAGTAAGTTTCAGGACCACCAGGGCTACATACTAAGACCCTGTCACAAATAAATAAATAAATAAACAAACAAACAAACAAACAAATACTAAAACAAAAGGTAAATGAAAACAGATTTAAAATTCTAACAGGCAGGGGCTGGAGAGATGGCTCAGCAGTTAAGAGCACCGACTGCTCTTCCAGAGGTCCTGAGTTCAAATCCCAGCAACCACATGGTGGCTCACAACCATCCCTAATGAGATCTGATGCCCTCTTCTAGAGTGTCTGAAGACAGCTACAGTGTACTTACTTATAATAAAATAAATAAATCTTTAAAAAAAATCTAACAGGCATCTGTGTACACGACATCAACATGCAGCACTAAAAGAGAATGAGTGGGCAACAGATTGATCCCGACCATTCAGTACTTACATTAAATGTAATGGGCATAATACCAAAATAGAAACATGTACCACGCTGGATGAAAGCAAACCCACAGGCCACAGAGATGGTTCAGTGATTAAGAATATGTGCAGCATTTGTGGAGGGCAAGAGTTTGGTTCTCAGCACACACTTCAGGTAGCTCCTATAGCCTGTAACTCTAGCTACTGTGGATTCCCAGGCACCTGCACACATATACATGTACACACATATACACACACATACAAAACATGCATGCATGCACACACTAAATAGCTTTCTTATAAAAAAAAATAAAAGTAAAGCAAAATTTAAAACATTCTATTTGATCTGGGACAGGGTCTCACTCTGAAGACCAGGCTGACCCAGACCTCATTATGTAACCCAGGCTGGCCTCACACTCACAACAATCCTCCTGCCTCAGCTTACTCATCCTATAAACAGTCACCAAACCCCGACACTATCATGAATGACAACATAGCCCAGAAGCTCTGAATACCCAAGACACAACTCACATATCAAATCATTCCCAAGAAGAAGGGCCCTGGTCCTGGAAAGGCTTGATGCAGCATTGTAGGGGATTGCCAGGACAGAGAAGTGGGAAAGGGTTGATTGGGGAAAGAGGGAAGAGGGCTTATGGGACTTATGGGGAGGGGGGAACCGGGAAAGGGAAAATCATTTGGAATGTAAACAATGAATATAGAAAATAAAAAAAATAAATAAGAAAAAAAAAAAGAAGTGCATACCAAAAGGATCATGCCATAGTTGTCTCCAGAGGGGCCCTGCCAGAGCCTCCTTACACATACAGAGGCAGAAGCTAGCAGCCAACCATTGGTTGGGGCGTGGGAGGAGTTGGAGGGTGGTCCCACTCAGTTGGAGGAGATGAAGGGGTTTGCAGCCCCATGGGAAGAACGAAGACATTGCCACCCAGAGGCCCCAGGACTCCCAGGGACTAAACCATCAACCAAGGGGTACACATGGTTCCAGACAAAAGTGTGGCAGAGGAATGCCTTGTTGGGCATCAGTGAGAGGTGAGGTCCTTGATCCTATGAAGGCTTGATAGATGCCCCAACAAAGAGAAATCAAGGGGGAGGAGGAAGTGGGTAGAGGGGCATATACTTGGAGGCAGGGGGTGGGAGGAGGGGTTGAGGGTTTTTTTTGGGGGGGGACTGGGAAAGGTTTTATCATTTGAAATGTAAATGAAGATTATATTCAATAAAAAGAAAAAAAAGTTGGGATTACAGGCTTGAACCCCCATGCCCTGTTTAAAATGCTAATAAGGGGCTAGTGTATAGCTCAGGGGAAAAACACATGTCAGAATTCACCTCTCACCAATCAACCAATCAATGCACAGAATGAATGAAATCAAAAGAAGACTATATTTCTAGGTTTTTGCAACTGAACTAAAGTCAAGGAGCATCTTGGGTTTTAGATATTTAGATTAAGAACTATTTTTAAAAATTGAAAATAAACTTATCTAAACTTCCATCTTATCAAGCTAGTAAAAGAACATTAATTCCAAAAACAAAAAGTATGTCAAATCTTATTTAAAGAAAAAAAAGCAGCAATTAAAGGAAAGACAAAAAGGCTGGTGTCCCCAAGCAGGGCACCCCAGGGCTGCTCTCTACAGAGTCTCAGCACAGCCACAGTGGCACAGGTCTGCAATCCTAGCACTGGAAGGAGTTTGACTGTAAGCCACAGTCTGGTAAGTCCTTAAAAGACAGTAACAACATGTGAATTTAATTCTGAAAAACAGAAAATGGAAACAGAAGTGTTCGCTGTGGAAGAAGGCACCGGGTGCTGCAGAGAAGGAAAGACTGTGGCTCTCTCCTACTTCACAGATAACTGCACACAATCAATCCTTGCAGCCAATCTTCAAAATAAATCTACACTTAAATTCAGGCTTTATCTCAAATAGAACAGAGAGTATCTAATTTTGGCCCAGTTAAATTGAACGATGTATGAAAATAACATATAAGCTTAAGTTAGTTAATTCTCATCCTGTGAAAATAATGGTCAGAGTAAGTTCTATCAAAGCAAAAATAAACTTTTCAGTGCTTCAAATCTGCAGCTAAAACCAACTCCTAACCTGCCAACTTTGCGACCTTTGTAAGTACATTCATCTTCAGAACCACTTTTATCTCAATAGACTAGAAGACAGCATGACTATTCAATATTATGATTCCTTCCTTAACTGTTTAAATTTAGACTAGTTTAGCCAGGCACAGTGGCACATGCCTGTAATCTAAGACTTCAAGAGGCACAAGCAAGGGCTTACCTCTAAGTTCCAGGCCAGCCTGGTCTACGCAGCAAGTTCTAGGCTAGCCACAGCTATATAGCAAAACCCTGTCCCAAAATGCAAACAAGCAAGCACACAATTTCTCATCATTAATTGCTTCACTTCTCATCCAAACCATCAACTACTACTGAAATAAAAAAGGGTTAGCTTCATACGAAAATTGGCCTAAAATACTCCAGGACTTTCTGATAGTGTCCAAGGGTAGGCTTTACAGGCACTTTAAAATACTCAGGATAAAACAATTTATATTATTCATCCAAATGAAAACCTATAGAGTTTTAGTGCCACCTACTGGAGAGCACAGCTTATATTATTTATTCGGTAAAATCCATTTTCTAGCAAAATAACATACTCGTCTGCACTACCAGTCCATAAACTACATCATGTGTTAATTCTTAAAATGAATCTTCTCCCTTTACCCTTATATTACAGTTAAAGCTAGTTCTAACAAAACTATAGAAATGTGATATCCATCCACTCTTCCCAGAGAAAATGCAAGACACAGAAAGTAAGATTCACTGAATGCGGACATGAAATGTTACTTCTTTCCGAGGATTCTACCACTCAGCTTGATCCTCAGAGACTGAGCACTGAGTCAGGCAGGCGGACCCACACCGAGCACACATGCCTGGGAAGACCCAAACCCATGTAGAAAACCAACGATGCGGCTGTTAACTATGCACACACACTTCATCAGTAGTTAACACACTTGTTTCCTTTTACACATCAAATGCTTTGCACATCTCCATGTCCTTACACAATGCTCACTTCTCTGCTGTCCCAATTTTAGCACTTGTGCAAATACACACTTGACGCAGTCTTGTGCATGCACAGGTACCATCTCATTCTTCTTTCATTTGGAATGGATTACACTTGGGGCCAAGAGAACTTACTGAGGTGCTACACGTCTCCAGTAACGATCAATCCCATGTTTAAAATACAGCACAGCAAGCCACCTTACATTTATATCAAGGGTGTGATTCGTAAAAATATTCTGTGAAGAAAAAAAAATGCGTCAGAATAAACATGCAATAATTTAAAAATACAATTAACATACCAAAACAAAGCATGGACTTGTCTGCTTTCCTTTTTGTGGGTCTGTACTATATCACATGTGTGTACATGTCATCTCAGAACCACTACCCACCTCCTTTAAATCAGGATTGCTCAGGGGTCTACCGATCACCAATGAGGTTAGACTGGCATGCCGTGAGTTCTGGACCATTCTGTCTCTGGCTCCACTATACCTATCATTTTTACATGGAGCTCCGAGGATCAAACTGGAGTGTTCATATCTGTGAGGCAAACACTTCATCAAGCAGCCCTATATGGAGTATCTCAGCCTGGCCAATATACACTCTACACAGCCAATAATGTCCTTGAACTTCATGCTTCCGCCTCCAGCCACTGGTATCACGTTCGCACCACCATACTCAGCTGCTCATGGGATATTGAGGACTGAACCCAGGGCTTCATGCATGTTAGGTCAATACTCTAGCAACTGACCTACAACCTTGGCCCAGATTTATTAATTTTGTTTAAATTTCATCACTACATATATCATATTGATATTTTCTTAAAATATATACTTCTACAATGCACACTAGAAAGGCCTACTTAACCAGGTGTTATATAACCCCAGCATTTGGAGTGCTCAGGCAGGTACATCTCGAGTTCCAGGTCAGCCTGGGGTAAACAGTGAGAGCCTGGGATAAACAGAAGATAGCATGCCTATTCAATAGCATTTCACAAAGTTTAACCAACAGATAAATATGTAAAGACTCATTACACTATTCTTTCACGTATGTTAGAAAATTTCTTTGATAAAAAAAAAAATGGAAGTAACAGTATATTGAGTCTGTTAACTAAACTGAGAAGACCTACTACTCTAAAAGTAGGGGGCACTGTTGCTGGGCAATATCCTAGACCACAGAAACAGGACAGACTTAGCTCAGCATAATCATTCATTGTGTTCAGCTTCCTGAGCATGGATTCAATGTAACCAGTGACTTCAAGCTCCTGCTACCATTCCTTTCCAACCATGACAAAATGGATTCTTGGACTGTGAATGAACCTCAATAAACTTGTCCTTCTATAAACTGGTTTTGCTGGAGTGTTTTATCAAAATAGGAAAGGTAACTAAATAACAATACCCTATTTCACAATATCAAGACTACTTACCAACACAATCACGCTCATGGGGCTAGAGAAATAGTCAACATTAAGAATACATGCTGTTGCCGGGCGGTGGTGGCGCACGCCTTTAATCCCAGCACTTGGGAGGCAGAGGCAGGCGGATTTCTGAGTTCGAGGCCAGCCTGGTCTACAGAGTGAGTTCCAGGACAGCCAGGGCTACACAGAGAAACCCTGTCTCGGAAAACCAAAAAAAAAAAAAAAAAAAAAAAAAAAAAGAATACATGCTGTTCTTCCAGAGCACCTGCATTCAGTCCCCAGAATACAAATGGAAGGTCACAACCATCTGGAACTGCAGTTCCAGTGGGATCTGATGGCCTCTTCTGGCCTCCATAGGCACTGCATGCACACAATACATATACACATACACAGGCACACACTCATAAGATTTAAAAAACAAAAACCAATCATGCTTACAAATGAGTCTGATGGCACTTTGTTCATTCGACAGGGTCTCAATGTGTAGCCAGGGCTGGAAGTGACTATGTAGACCAGGATGCCTACAAACTCACAGAAATCCACCTGCTTCCATCCTGAGTATGCACCACCATGCCTGGCACAGCAGCACTTTTAAGTGATGTAAGGTAAAATGTTATATAACAATTTATGTTAGTCATATCACTAATCCATAGTTATTATTTTCCACAATGGTGGCAAACTATGAAAACAAGAATGCAGTTAAACCATGCAACATGATCTTGGTGATCAATGGGGGAAATTTCTATTGTCCAATAAGCTTTAAAAAGGTTAGCCTGGGGAACTGGGGAGATGGCGCAATAGAGAAGAAAGCCTGTTAGTCTTGCAGAGGGCCTGGACTGAGCGCCCAATACCAATATCAGATGGCTCACAACGATCAATAATTCCTGGAGGACACAATGGCCTCTTCTGGTCTCTGTGGGCACCAAGCACACACACGTAACACATACATACATGCAGGCAAAACACTCATTCACATAAAACAAATTCTAAAAAAATCCTAGTCCAAACAGGCATGGTGGTACTTGTATTTAATTGTAACTCTTAGGAAGCAAAGGTAGTTGTATTTCTGTGAGTTCCAGGCCAGTCTGGTTCACATAACAAGCTCCAGGCCAGTCAGTACTACACAGTAAGACTAACCTTCAAAATACAATAAAATACAATTTTAAAATAGTAACCTAGTGCCCCTGTTCCCTCTGTTACCCTATGCAAAGCCCCATCTCTATCTCCATCTCTCTCAGTATGAGTGTTGGTAGGAGTCTACATATCCAGGATAGACTTTAACTTGTTGGGGTAATCTTTCTTCACCTGTGTAAAGGTGTGTCTCTATATTTTTATTTTTTAATCCTGTACCATCAGAGAACTAAGTGTTGGTAGGATGCTGGTATTGTCATTTCTATGGCCCATCACGGGGTTTTCTACTTTGTAAATATTCATCTTTCTTCACCTGACTAAAGGCAATCTAGAAATAGATCAGAGGTTGTCTTGATACTGTTATAACAAAGGTTATAATAAGAGCTGACAGCCAATATCTGGAGCAGGAAATAGGTGGTGGAACTTCCAGGCAGAGAGAATGATGGCGGAAGAAAAGAAAGCAGATGGTGGTAGAGCTAGAAAGGTATACAGCTAGCCACAGGGTCGGCTACAGGCCAGAGTCAGGCTAAGTTAGATGAGCCAGTTGGGGGACTGCCCTAACAATAAGCCAACACCTTAAACTGTAGACGCCTCCATGTCATTATTTACACTGCTGGTGGGTATGAGAAAGTCTCAGTATATTAACTGGCTACACAGACCAACCTAGCCTCAAACTTAAGGTCCATGCCTCACTGCATCAGTCTCCTGAGTTCTGGGATTATCATGGGGCTACTATGCCCTATTCAAAAACCATTTTATGTTCCATGTTCAAAAGGCTGAGGCAAGAAGCATTCAAAATGAGCCTGTTCGAGGAGGCAAACTGCACACCCACCTAAGCCAGAGAGTAAAACCCTATCTTTTTTAAAGTTTGAAAGTTATAACTCAGCTGGGACAATGCTCACCTACCACAAGTAAAGCTCTAGGCTCAATCCCCACCACTTTGTAATCTGAGCATTGTGGAGCATGTTTGCAACCCAATACTTGGGAAGTGGAGGCCGGAGAATCAGAAACTCAAAACTGTCCTTGGTTACACTGCATGTTGAAGTCAGCCTGGAAATAACAAGACCAAGTCCATATGTATGTATGCATATGTGCATGACTCTCTAATACATTAGGATTCATAACAGTAGCAAAATTACAGTTATGGAGTAGTAGCACTGAAATAATTTTTGGTTAGGGGTCACCACATGAGGAAGTGTGGTAAACAGCATCAGGAAGGTTGAAAACCACTGCTCCAAAGTAACCCACCAGAGCAGCAGAAGACATGTATACAACACTTTTTATACAAACATCCATATATGCAGGCTAAGTGTGGGGGCAAACACCTGTAATCCCAACCCTGGGAGGATCATTGCTATACAGCAAGGCTGGGTCCCAATCCCCTCTCCCAGAGACTCAACACATATACGCTAATAAATAAAAATACTTTATGAAAATGCACCAATATAACAATGTTAACTCAAAGCAAAATGCAAAAGCAAAAAAGGAGAAAAAAAATAAGCTTAAGTAGTTATTAGTAATTCCTATATTCATATATTCATTCAGGAAGTAGAGGCAGAGAACAGAGTTGAATGCCAGAAAATATAAAAGATCCTCGGTATAAAAATATTTAAATTTGGCTGAGCGGTGGTGGCGCACGCCTTTAATCCCAGCACTTGGGAGGCAGAGGCAGGCGGATTTCTGAGTTCAAGGCCAGCCTGGTCTACAGAGTGAGTTCCAGAATAGTCAGGGCTACACAGAGTAACCCTGTCTCCAAAAAAAAAAAAAAAAAAAAAAAAAAAAAACTAAATAAATAAATAAATAAATAAATAAATTTCTAGATAGAAAAAAATCAACAATATTTTGCAAGTCATGGGAGCACATGCCTTTAATTCTAGTTACCAGTAGGCAGGGACAAGGTGATACCACTGTGTTGATGGCCAGTCCAATCTACATACCAAGTTCCAGGCAAACAGGGCTACACAGTGAGACCCTGTCTCAACAAAACCAAAAACAATGTTTTAAAGTGAAATATAGGATACAAAGAGAGATCTGGTCAATGGTGACTACTTGCCTAGCATGCACCAGACCCTAGATTTGCTCTCCACTATTAAAAAAAAAAAAAAAAGAAAGAAAGAAAAACTAGTAAAAGAAAACCCTGAAAAACACTGAACATGGTATTCCTACTGTTCACGCTGATGCTGAGCTGCTCCGAGTAAACGGGCTGAGACGGGCAGAGGGAAGACACTATTGTCTTGATGGCAGAACGGGTATGGCAAAACTGAAACACCATCACGTCTGATACTTTCTCCAGAGACACTGAGACTATATCCTGTCCAGTTTCTTATACAGAATGAATGCTTAGACAATAAAAGCAGAAAGTCATTAATCAGCCCCAAAAAACAGAGCCAAAGAAAGTGACTTCCTCTATTAAAAGTTTAAATTAGGCTGAGTAGTTGTGGCGCACGCCTTTGATCCCAGCACTCGGGAGGCAGAGGCAGGTGGATTTCTTTGCATTTAAGGCCAGCCTGAGTGAGTTCCAGCATGGCCAGGATTACATAGAGAAACTCTCTCAAAAGAATAAAAAACAAAAGTTTTAATTAAATTACAATAGGAAAGAAGATCTAAAATGTTGATTCATCATCAGAAAACCCTTGTGAAAGCCCCTCAGGATCCGTACACTACTGTGATGCCGGTGGCACGGCAGCCCACAATCTGCATCAGTTTCAGTAAATCCATACATCTCCATAGTTACAGAACTAGTAAAATAATGATGTCTCACTTCATTAAAAAAAAAAAAAAAACTATTTCAAGAACTACTTACCAGCAACACTGAGTAGAAACCTGGCTGTGTCTCCCACTGTTTCAACTGCTCCTCGGCTGGCTTTAACACAGCAGTATCCTGACTGGTGGCCTGTGTTAAGACCTGGAGGACTACAGAGCTGGCACTATTGAGATCCATGGAAGCCTGTAATGATAAGTTAGCACACTTGAATACACATTATATATAATGCAAAAATACACAGTAAAATGAATGGAGGAAAACCTGCAGGGTCTGAAAAGTACTTCTCCTATTCACCTGGGTTCTGACCTTTTCTATGTACTAGCCAACATTACTTAGAACTCTCATAACTCCAATTACTTTACCTAAATCAATACATTTCTAAAGAAAATTGTCTTTTATTGTTTCAAAAAGTAAATGCAAAATGAAATTGGAGAGCCCACATACACAAAACCTCAGGTTTCCAAATTCTGATCAAGTACCATTTCCTAGAAAGCCAGAGGCAACTGGGATCCTCCTAGTGTTATCAAAATCACTGAAAGTGAACAGAGAGAGATGCATACTCAATGATACTTAAAAAATAAATTGAGTTAATTGCAATCCTTGCATATAGCAGGAATGTCTCAAAAATAAAAGAGGGATAAGAAAACCTTGTTATGTGATAAATGACTATGTACCCTCCCTAGTTTCATATGCTGAAATCTAATGACTAATTTTAATACTTGGAGCTGAGAAGTTAGGTAGGTATTACACCATCAGGATGGATCCCCCAAGCATAGTCCAAATGTGCCTGTGAGAGGACACCAGAGAGCTACCTTATTCTTTCTTTCTGTCTTTCTTTCTTTCTTTCTTTCTTTATTTATTTATTTATTTATTTATTTATTTATTTTGGTTTTTCGAGACAGGGTTTCTCTGTGTAGTCCTGGCTGTCTCTGTAGACCAGGCTGGCCTTGAACTCAGAAATCCGCCTGCCTCTGCCTCCCAAGTGCTGGGATTACAGGCATGCACCACCACGCCCGGCTCTACCTTATTCTTTCTATCCTATTAGAAAACAATAAAATGTCTGCAGTCAGCAAGATGGCCCTCATCCATATCTAACTATGCTGGCACCCTGAGTTCAAGACCAGTCTGGTCTATGTAATGAGACCATGTCTCAGACTAAAAGCAAGGCAGCAAGATGTCTCAGAGGATCTACCACCAAGCCTGACGTGATGAGCTGCATTCAAATTCCAAGACCAACATAGTTCAGAGAATCAACTTCCACAAAGTAAGTTGTTCCCATATATGCTGTGGTAACACACACCACACCAAACAAGTGTGGATTTTACATGTTAAAGGTTGAGGAGATAGTGTCTTGAAAATAACTATAACAGTTTACCAAAGAATGACACCAACCTCTCAACACAAGTCCTCAACACCTAAAGGTAAGCACTGCTTCCTGTCAACACTTTGGGTTATGAGTTGAGGTAGTTTAAAGCAGGTGCTCTAATTGGAAAAACACTGTCAAATTAAATGGTAGGTGATTACAAGTGCTAGAGTATTTTGTTTTGCCTAAAACAGAGTCTCTTATGTAGCCCCAGCTGCCTAGAATTTGTTATGTAGACCAGGCTGCCCTCAAACTCAAGACATCTGCCTGACGCTTGCACTAATGTGCTAGTATTAAGGTGTGCACCACTATGATTCAAAAGAGCCAAGGTTAAATGTTCCCCAAGTAGATTTCTAAAAATCAAGAGTTCTAGGCCAGCCTGGACAACTTAGCAAGTCTCCATCTCATTTTTTTTTAAAAAGGGGATGGGATGTAACTGAGAACAGCCCTTGCCTGTCATGTGCAGGAACCTGGGTTCTATGCATATATGTATGTAAGACAATTAATGAATTTAGAACAGAGCAAAGAGTATATGAGAGGGTGGAAAGGGAAGGGGAAATGATATAATTATAATAAAATCTCCAAAAATAAAAAAAGTAATTTTTAGAAAGAAAGCAAGCTAGATAGCAAGCAAGTGAACCAACCATGGGGCTGGAGCAAGACTCGGCAGTTAGGAACACCTGCTGGTCCCACAGAAGACTCAAATTTGGATTCTAGCACAGACATCAGGCAGTTTACAACCTCCGGTTAGGGATCCCATTCCCTCTTCTGACCTCCACAGACAGACAGACAGAAGATTCCATATTCCATCCCCTCTTCTGACCTCCACACAGACACCACACACACGCACACGCACACGCACACGCACACGCACACGCACACGCACGCACGCACGCACGCACGCACACACACACACACAAACATAAGACATATAACAAATTTAATACAGAAATGTTATCATATTAGAAAGCTTAGGGCCGGGCGGTGGTGGCACACGCCTGTAATCCCAGCACTTGGGAGGCAGAGGCAAGCAGATTTCTGAGTTCGAGGCCAGCCTGGTCTACAGAGTGAGTTCCAGGACAGCCAGGACTACACAGAGAAACCCTGTCTCGAAAAACCAAAAAAAAAGAAAGAAAGAAAGAAAGAAAGAAAGAAAGAAAGAAAGAAAGAAAGAAAAAGAAAGCTTAAAAAAAGGACAATTTATTAACTTAAACTTTGTTCTTTTTGGAGAGAGGATCTTACTATGCGACTCTGACTGTCCTGGAACTTACTATGTAGACCAGGCTGGCCTGAAACTCACAAACATCCATCCACCTGCTTCTGCCTCTATGGTTAAGAAAAACAAAACACATTAGTATTAGTGCTAGGCATGTTGGTACACACGTGCAATCCCAACAACACTCTGGAGACGAAGGTAGGAAAATTATGAATTCAGGGCCAAGTAGGCTACATAGCTGTGGGACCATGGTGTGAGATAGTCTATAGCTTGGTTGGGCAAGGCCACTCCAGAGACTCATAATCCTGTGGCCATCAGTCACGTGCGGCCATGCCTCAGGTCCCTAGTGTTCAGGCTGGACTCCATCTCTGCAGTCACCTGGCTACAGCCAGGCTTTCCAGGCCCCTCGGTTACCTGGCAACAGCCAGGTAATCCAGCCCATTATAAATGGGGGCTTCCTGCCCCTCTTCGCTCTATCTCGCCCTTTTCTCTCTTTCCTCTCTCCCGTCTCTCTGTCTCTCTGTCTCTCTCTCTCTGTCTCTCCCCCCCCCCTTTCTCCCCTTTCCACGAGGTCATGGCATCCCTCATCTCTCTATCTTCTCCTTCCTCTTTATTTCTCTATTCCCTTTTCTCCCTCTATTCTTTTAATAATAAGGCATGGAAACTATGAACTGTCCCTTCTTATTCAATTCCGCCACTTAGAAGCATGGAGCAGGCCTTGGCGGTTCCAGACACCATGGGAAGGATCCAAGCCGCCTCTAGGCCAGCCAAACAGCTCTTAACAGGTATCCCGGCCCCGCCCTCCGGTCAAATCCTCTCTGCTAGCTGGGCAGCCTCCAGTGTGCTCCACAGGTACTCTGCCACCAGCACTCCCTACCCGGGCACACACGCGGTCCTGCCGGTGTCCTGTCCCCTCGGGCTCAGAGTGCCAGAGCTCTCATATGCAGGATCCTCGCAGCTGCTACCCCGCCTTCTGTTTCTTTCCTTTTCCTTGTTTTCCCCCCACACATAGCCACATCTTGGCAGGCAGGCAGGCAGGCAGGAAGGAAGGAAGGAAGGAAGGAAGGAAGGAAGGAAGGAAGGAAGGGAAAAACAGGAAGGATAGAGGAAGGAGAAAGGGGGATGACCACTTGTAGAAAAAAAAAATTAACCCTGACTCTAACAAAAGTGCTAGAACCCCTAGATGAGTCACCACAATACTCTTTCTAAAGTGCTGCTACTGAACAGCATTACTAAAGTTACTGCTCATGACTAACATCATCTTCTGTGGACATCTCCAACTGCACAAGACAGGAAAGCACTACTTCATGCTGACCTATCGTCTAAACATTTCTATAATTATATCTATTTCCTTGATTAATGTAGCTTATCTAACAAACCATGGACTACATAAAGTTAAAAATAAAAAATGTGGGGGCTGGAGAGATGGCTCAGTGGTTAAGAGCACCAACCACTTCCAGAGGTCCTGAGTTCAATTCCCAGCACCTACATGATGGCTCACAACCATCTGTAATGGGATCTGATGCCCTCTTCTGGTGTATCTGAAGAGAGCTATGGTATACTCATATACATAAAATAAATAAACATTAAAAAAAGAAAACTTAACTAGAAACCTGTGTTTTAAAAAAATAAAAAATAAAAAAATGTGTATTATGGCTGGAAAGATGGCTCAGCGATTAAGAGCATTAACTGTTCTTCCAAAGGTCCTGAGTTCAATTCCTAGCAACCTCATGGGGGCTCACAACCATCTGTAATGGGATCCGATGCCCTCTTCAGGTGTGTCTGAAGACAGCTACAGTGTACTCATATACATAAAAAATAAATAATTTTTAAAAAATGTGTATTCTTCAGTCATATATGCCATCGTATCTCCTCACAGAATAAAGCACGCAGGTATGCTCACCTGCACAGGGATAACACTGCCTACACAGGGCTGGGCTGCCTACATCAAAGTATACTAAGCAAGAAAATGTCCCACAGACATGGCAATAGGGCCATATGATAGGGGAACTTCTTCCCAGGTGACCCTAGCTTATGTCAAGGTGACAACAAAAGTGACGCATAACAATCCCTGAACGGAGACTTCCTAATGTCTGACAGCCTTAATCTTTCCGTTAACACTATTAAAAACCTGACATGTGCCGGGCGGTGGTGGCGCACGCCTTTAATCCCAGCACTTGGGAGGCAGAGGCAGGCGGATTTCTGAGTTCGAGGCCAGCCTGGTCTACAGAGTGAGTTCCAGGACTGCCAGGGCTACATAGAGAAACCCTGTCTCGAAAAACCAAAAAAAAAAAAAAAAAAAAAGACAAACAAACAAAAAAACAAAACAAAACAAAACAAAAAAAAACCTGACATGTGCCAGGCAGTGGTGGCCATGCCTTTAATCCCGGCACTTGGGAGGCAGAGGCAGGTGGAATTCTGAGTTTGAGGCCAGCCTGTTCTACAGAGTGAGTTCCAGGACAGCCAGGACTACACAGAGAAACCCTGTCTTGAGAAAACAAACAAACAAACAAAAAAAACCAACAACAACAACAACACCTGATGTGTTAGTATATATAGATCATTACGGTACAGTCTCTCAAGTTAAACTTAATGGCCAGGGAAAAGGGACTTAAATGTGCTCAAATGTATCCTAGAAACTAGAATAGTACCTGGCATAGAGCAATAAAAAATAGCTGTTGAGCTGCTTGTCTGTTACTGAAGTGTGGGTCGAAAGACCCATAGCTGTTCTGCATCTGTAACCCACAACGTGTCTGGGCAGCTGCCACCTCAGTTTCTTTTCTGTATTACCATGTTTGGTTTAAATAAACTAGATAGTAATAACAACCACCAAAAAAAGCTGTTAAATGAATTTGGCCAAATATAGTCACACTTGAAACCCCACCACCCAAGACACAAATAATCATTTCCAGTTCAAGCCAACATAGTCTTATGAACATGTCTCAAACTTGCCAAGACTACACACTAAAAGCACTATCTCAAAATGCAAACAACAACAAAAAGTAATCAATTTTTTAATAATTGCTGGTGTCTACTCTAGTTGAGTACAACCACATGAGCAGCCAAGCCGCTCCCTTTTTGAGGCTCCTCAGTCTAACCTTCTCAGAATATTCCTGCTACTACTCAGATAATTCCACCTACATTCAGCCTCTATTGGCCATCCACCACTCTGAAAGAAATATACCATAGGAATCTTTGCATTCAATTCTACAAAGAAAAAAAAAAAAAAAAACAAGTTAAAATATACTGTAAAGAACTGTGGTAAGCTGCTATGAAGAAGGACCCAGCTACTCAGACTCTAGAAAGCTCAGCAGAGGCTTCCTTACAGAGGAAGGAAAAGGCAGTCTTGAGATGAGTGAGCAGCTCCTGTGGATTCTCTGCAC
Organism: Apodemus agrarius; assembly: GCA_964023405.1. Classification (NCBI taxonomy): domain Eukaryota; kingdom Metazoa; phylum Chordata; class Mammalia; order Rodentia; family Muridae; genus Apodemus; species Apodemus agrarius. The sequence continues at coordinate 49,525,849 of OZ030020.1, read as the reverse complement.
CGGTCTCGCACCTTCCCCAGTTTCTACTCAGATACTCGTGCTCCTTCTATCCTTCACGTGGCTCCCTGTCTAACCAGTCATTAACCTGCCCAGTTTGTCAGAGTTCCAACACATGACCACGACTTCTAAGAACTCAATGTGCTGACATTTTGTTTCTTATTAACTTTGTCTCTACCGTCTGTCATTCCCCAAGCGCCATCTAATTAAACCCTTTTCCTCTCCACACTCTCATCAGGTTTGGGGTTTATGTTGTTTTCTTCCTTTGACTGTCATGTTTACAGACTCTTACTTGTCTTGCTTGAGAGCTTAAAGAATATCATGTTTGGGTTTCCACACATGCCAGGTAAGAGTAGAAAATGGGTCTAACCCTTTTTCATCATCCCATACTACCACTCATCAGCTGAGATGCCTTACAGATTACATAGCACTGGAACTTTCCTAGAGTGATGGTTCTGCTGTCTGGGTCTTCTGGACATATTCTTCCACTAACAGCTCCAGGACGACTATTGAGCAGAACGGCTGCTTCCTGAGAATTACCATAGCTCACTGAGATTGGTACTCCCTACTAGATAGAAACTGATCTCAGTAATAAACTTCGATAATAAAGACAAAAAAGAAAAAGAAAAGAAAAGAAAAGAAAAGAAAAGAAAAGAAAAGAAAAGATGAGTAAGAATTCTCAAGCTGAGTGCATGCTGAAGTAGGCTAGACATGTTCCTGGCATAACAAGATCTGAATTTATTTGAATTCAATTACTTTTGAAGAATTATAGTTTAGCATAGCAGAACATGAGTAAACGACAGGATTTATAGAAAATTAAATCTATCTGCACCTTGATCTGTGCACTGCCAGCCTCCAAAACTATTTGAAAGTATAATTCACCTAGTCTGTAGGTAGCACAGCATGAATGCCTTTAAAGAGTGAGAAGAGAAGAGGAAAACAATACTAGGAACACAGAGCTACTAGGGTCCATATCTAGTATTTTAGAAATAAGTATTCATGGGCGTGACCTATCTACAGAATATACTAGAGAACAGTCACAAAGAGTATGGGAGTAACAAACACTTTCTGATGGATTTAAGGCCTCTCCATAAGATGGAACCTATATCTGACACTGCCAAGGGGCCAGGAAACTGAGACTAGTTAGGTCATGGCCTAGGAGAAAACTAATCACTATTACTCTGTTAAGGGAACATAGCAGTAATATGACTCCTATTAACATACCACTATACCCATAGATTAGTGCCATGCGCAACCCACTTAAGAGAAGCCTTTTCTAGCCGTAGATGGAATAAACACAGAGATCTACAATTGGACAATGTGCAAAAAGTTAAGACTTTGGAGCACTCAGTCTTAAATAAGATACCCTCATCAAACCCCTCCCCTCAAATCTCCAGGATCTATGGGGAAGAAGAGGAAGAAAGACTGTAAGAGCCAGAAGAGATGAATGTGTGTTCCAGACAACAGAACTTATGCATATATGAGCTCACATAGACTGTGATAGCAGATAGAAGAAATGCACAGCGTCAAGCCAGACTAGGTCCTAGCACTGACAGGCAGAAATGGAGATGGGGTCCCAGCCCTAACCCAGAAGCTATCTGCAACTGACAGCTGTAGGCAAAGGGGGGGGTGGGGAATCACAATTCTCCAACAGCATGCCATTGAGTATATAAACCATACTCCAATACTCCAGCACAGTTCCAACTCCAAACAATTCAATAGCATTTTTGTGAACTTTTGTTTCATTTTTACTTTGCTTTGCTTTGGCTTTTTTTTTTTTTTTTTTTTTTTTTTTTTTACTTGCTGGGTCTTGCCTATTTGTTTTGATTTTTGTGGTTGTTTGTGGGTGTTTTTTGTGTCTGGGATTTGGGGATTTTTGTTTCTTTTTAGAGAGAGAGAGAACACAAGGTTGGGTGGGTAGGGAGGTGGGGAGAATATGGGAAGAACTGAGAAAACATTAAAATACACTGCATGGGAAAATTCAATTAAAAAATAAAAGAAAGAAATGTCCGTTGTGGGGCTGCAAAGATGGCCCCGTGGTTAAGAGCACTGGCTGCTCTTGCAGAGGACCTGCATCTGATTCCCAGCACCCACATGGTAGCTCACAACTACCTGTAACTCCACTTCTAGGAGATCCAGACTATCTTTGGGCCTTGGGATCAGGCATACATATGGTACACAAACATTTATGTAGGCAAGACATCCATACAAATAAAAATAAATAATTTTCTTAAAAAAAAATGTCGGGGCTGGAGAGATGGCTCATCGGTTAAGAGCACTCACCACTCTTCTGAAGGTCCTGAGTTCAATTCCCAGCAACCACATAACCATGTATAATGAGATTTGGTGCCCTCTCCTGGCCTGAAAGCATACATGTAAGCAGCAGAACACTGTATACATAATAATAATTTTTAAAAAGGTCACTGTTGAATACCTAGCTGTCATGCCGTTTTGATACAATGAACCCTGACACTGACCAGCTAACAGGGCCAGAAAAGCAATAGGCTGAATCAGAGGCACAGTCATGAATAGATATGTATGATCTTATAGTAACCATATCTGAACCAGTTTCTTTGACAAGATCAACCAGAATTAATAATAAGCAAAACACAAAGAGTCGAATTAAAATATTGATGGGCACGCGCACGCACGCGCGCACACACACACACACACACACACACACACATACACACACACACATTTTCCAACTTTCATAGACCAAAGTAGTACGTCTCAAACTTTACTGAGCATTCCTATAACCTGGGTATCTTGTTAAACTACAGATTCTGCATAAGTTATTAAACAAAACCACCATTGCTAGAAACAGAGTACATCCCTAGACTCCCAAAACAATACAGGCAAACCTAGACCATATTGCTAAACAAAACCAAACAAACAAAAATGCCATATGCCTCACTCACCAGATACAGAGAAATCAAGCTAGAACTGGATGGAAGCTCCCTCCCTGCTGACAACCCGCCTGGTGCTACGAAGAGCTCTGCTGACTGCTGGGGAAGAACTGTCTTAACAGTCTTATTCAGCTGAGTCCTGTGCTAGTACTAAGAGCAGAGGCAAGATGAGCCCACTAGTACAACAGTGTCGAGTCTGTTGCAGCGAAACCAATTCTGAGTGACTGTGATGCCCACTCCACAGCAGGGAATTCCCATCTGGTACTGTAAAGCCAGCCAAATGCCATGGCCGGACAGGCTATAAGCCCTAGAAGGGAAGCTACTGCAGTTGTTTTCTAAAGTTGACACAATGTACTCCTCAAAACTGACTTCAACATTACTATTTATAGATTTGTGCTCTATCTGCTTTGGTCAGAGAAGCATTCTGAAGTGGTCAGTAGTGACGAGATACTCCTAATTGGTCAAAACACTAAGACTAAATGGTTGTTGTGCCCAGCCATAAATGTGACATATATGACATTGATTCCAAGGCTAAGAGAACATCATGGAAGGGGTAAAAAGAATGTACGAGTCAGAAGAAGCAGAGCTTTTGGGGGGGGGTCGAATGTCAACTATTACACTCTGTAACCACAGCACCCATGCCTACCTACACAAAACTGCTAAATTTGAGGGACAGTGATGACTCAGTAGATAAATCTGTTCTACAAGCATGAGGACCTGAGTTTAAATCCTCAGCACCTATATACAAAGCTGAGCATGGGTGCACATTTCTATAAGCACAACATGGGGTAGGAGGCAAAACCAGGTAGATCATAAGAGAGCTTGCTTGGCCGTTCAGCCTACCTAGCTTAAATGGAAGTCAGACACTCCATTCTAGGAAACAATATGCACTGTCCCCTAGGTTCCTCACGCAAGCAAATGATCTCAACACACTCACACACATTCACACATCACAGAACACAAGAGTGAGGCTATTGTCTTAGTCAGGGTTTCTATTCTTGCACAAACATCATGACCAAGAAGCAAGTTGGGGAGGAAAGGGTTTATTGAGCTTACACTTCCACACTGCTGTTCATCACCAAAGGAAGTCAGGACTGGAACTCAAGCAGGTCAGAAAGCAGGAGCTGATGCAGAGGCCATGGAGGGATGTTCTTTACTGGCTTGCTGTCCCTGGCTTGCTCACTCTGCTCTCTTATAGAACCCAAGACTACCAGCCCAGAGATGGCACCACTCACAAGGGGCTCTCTCCCCTGGATCACTAATTGAGAAAATGCCTCACAGCTGGATCTCATGGAGGCATCTTCTCAAGGGAGACTCCTTTCTCTGTGACAACTCCAACCTGTATCAAGTTGACACACAAAACCAGCCAGTACAACTATCAACACCTTGCCATGGAAAGGGGGGAAAAGAAGAAAAAAGGAAGAAGGAAAAAAAGGGAGGAAAAGGAAAAAGGGGGAAAGGAGGAGAAAGGGGGAAAAGGGAGAAAAGGGAAAGGGGGGAAAAGGGGGAAAGGGGGAAAAAGGGAAAAGGGGGAGAAAAGGAAAAATGGGAAAAGGGAAAGCGGGTCATGAGCTCCCTCCTTGAGGATTTATAACAGCTAAGGACTGAGAGGTGAGGCAAAGGTATGGTGCAGCCACTGGTAAGGGACCCAAGCAATTATAAACAAATCTTCACCAATGTCCCTAAAACAACCATCATGAATCTCATAGGACAAAGACAGAGAGAGAGACAGAAACAGAGACACAGACATGAAATAGAAAGAGGCTAGTTAGTCTGGAAGTGGTGGCGCACGCCTTTAATCCCAGCACTTGGGAGGCAGAGGCAGGCAGATTTCTGAGTTCAAGGCCAACCTGGTCTACAGAGTGAGTTCTAAGACAGCCAGAGCTACACAGAGAAACCCTGTCTCGAAAAACCAAAAAAGAAAGAAAGAAAGAAAGAGAAGAGAAGAGAAGAGAAGAGAAGAGAAGAGAAGAGAAGAGAAGAGAAGAGAAGAGAAGAAGGCTAGTTGAAACAGGAAGGGGATTAGTGGAAGGGGCACGAGACAGCAATGGGATGAATATGATCTCAATATATACATGGCAATGCCATAATGAAATCTATTGTCGTGTACAATATATGCAAATAAAACATGCTTTAAAAATACTTCAATATGTAGATGCTGTTTCAGTAACTTTTTAGTTGAGCTTGAAGTGTGTATTTTTACCAAATCCCCAGGTGGTAGGCCACAGCTTGAGAAGACAAGGATGTAGAACACTAATGAACCTAGGCTCTGCAAAGCTTGTCACTGTAGGCTGACTTGGAAGTTAGGCTCAGCTTTAGAAAATAAAATAAAAGACACTCCAGAAGCACACCTGCCAGAGCTGTGACCAGCCACTGTGTAAAACACCCTGAAGCTAGCTGACTATACCCAGCATATGCACACAAAGAAAGGAAGGGGGCTGAGGGCTCTAATGCAGCTGTAAAGTGCAAGTCCCCGGCTTCTACCCCTAACACCACGAAACTAAAACAAAAGACAAAGTGAAGATGCACAAATAGTAAATATGTTAATGGTAAAACATGTGCAAGGCTCTGGGTTCAATCCCAACACTGGGGGGAAAAAAAGATAAAAAATTTTAAATTGGGGCTAGAGAGATGGCTCAGCAGTTAAGAGCACTGACTGCTCTTCCAGAGGTCCTGAGTTCAATTCCCAGCAACTACATGGTGGCTCACGACCATCTGTAATGGAATCTGATGCCCTCTTCTGGTGCTGTCTGAAAACAGCTACAGTGTACTCATAAATAAATCTTTAAAAAAAGGTTTAAATTACCAACAGTAGTACTAAATTAAGCCCAATGTGGCAACACACACCCAGCACTAAGGGAAAAAAGGTAGACAGACCTCTGAGTTGAAGCCAGCCTGGTCCACACTAACTAAAGCTACATAGTGAAAGCCTGACTCAAAAATAGTAATGATGATGGTAAGTCAGAAGGAAGATTAAATATACACATATGCCCATGCAACACACACACACATCAGGACTGCAGAGATGGCTTGGCACATGTTGCACATCCTACGGATCCAAGTTTGATTCCCAGCAGGCCTGTGGGGTGGGGCACAACCTGTAATCCCATTACCAGGAGATCCAACTCCCTCTTCTGCCTTTTCAGCAGCAGCACACACAGACAAGAGCACACATGAAGATTCTTTAAAAGATAAATCTTAGCCGGGCAGTGGTGGTACATGCCTGTAATCACAGCACTCTGGGAGGCAGAGGCAGGCAGATTTCTGAGTTCGAGGCCAGCCTGGTCTACAGAGTGAGTTCCAGGACAGCCAGGGCTATACAGAGAAAACCCTGTCTCGAAAAAACCAAACTCAAAAAACCAAAACAAACAAACAAACAACAACAAAAAAAACTAATCAAACATTACCTTTCCCTAAAAGGTGGGTATCTGTAGTCTGGATAAACACTTCAGTATATTTTAAATCCAAATACTACAAGCACTATACTGCCTTCTAGCTTGGTTCTGAATGTAAATACATATATAACATCACAAAATCTAGCCGGGAAGTGGTGACGCCTTTAATTCCAGCACTTGGGAGGCAGAGGCAGGCAGATTTCCAAGTTCAAGGCCAGCCTGGTCTACAGAGTGAGTTGCAGGACAGTCAGGGCTACACAGAGAAACCCTGTCTTGAAAAACTATATATATAATATATATATATATGGATGTACATATATATATACACACACACACACACACACACACACACACGTGTGTGTGTGTGTGTGTGTGTGTATGTATGTATATGTGTGTATATGTGTGTGTGTGTGTGTGTATATATATACATATATCACATCACAAAATCTAAAGACTTGTTTAATTACCAAATAATTTTTGCACACTGCTTTAGAACCTCCATCCATATTACTACAACCAAATTCCTTTGAGAATTCTCTTTTGGCTTTAAGAAGTACAAGAAAAGGGCAAAAAAAAAAAAAAATACCCTCCTGCCCTATAGCTATAACACACGTCCACAAAACAATTAAACTGTTTGCACCGGCCCCTGTGCTAGTCACCATCAGAAAATCGGAAGAAAAAAAAAAAACCTCTGCAATCCTACCAACCAACAGGAAGAAATTTTCTAGTTCTACCCAAATTTTCCTGTGTGGAACAATGATGTTGGGAAAGCTATCAGGCCATGTAGGGAATGGTGTAAGGAAAGCTATGAAGCTCACATAATGAAGTCATTCTACCCTTAGCCAACGTACATTTTGAAATAATGTGGAAATGTTAGAGAGAAATCTCAGTCCACGAGAGGCCAAAATATATGGTTGCCAATTGCTCTTCCTTGCTTCCTTCCTTCTAAATAGCAAGCATATCTTAAAGGCACTATCGCATACAACAGAGCTCCTTTAACGAGTGGCCTACAGTCTTGGCTCCAGGAGCCAGATTATTAGTCTTTGCTATGTACGCAAATCACTCTGCTGTAAGATTCTCTCATTGACCACGCAATAAGAGAATTAAGGGAAAAAGAGCAAATGCTATGGGCCTCGAAATAATTTTGCTGAATCACAAATATTCCCAAATGTAAAGGTGCAGGAGTAGACTCTGGGCTTGAGCACTGACGGCCATACCTCATCATGAATCTCCTCTCAGAGAAAAATAACGTTTAAGTCCTTTCCCTCTTTCCTTAAAGGAAAAGGAAAATTCTAATGCTTAAAGCTTTCGCAGCACGGCTTCCACAGCAAGGGCGTGTGTGCAGTTAACTCCCCACACCGGTCTTAGGAAGGGGAACACGTTCTCTGGTGCTGTGCGACCCAAAGCCTCCAAGGACAAATACACCCCCTTGGCCGGCGACAGGGGACACAATGGGTACCCGCGCCTTTGCTTAGCCTGTCACTCAGACCCTGCCACGACGCACCGGGGACTCACCACCGACAGGCTCCCTACAGCCCGGGAGCCCGAGCTCCCCCGGGCTGCTTCAGGGCCGCGAGGGCCCACAGACACGCCGCCCAGCAGCCCTGGACCCCGCGTTCCGCCCTCGGCGCGGGGTCTCGCTGCCCAGCCCACTCCTCCCTTCCACCCGTGCGGCTCGCGGCCGGGCCTCACCGCGTGCTTCGGTCCGGAACCACCCGGCCCGCCCCTTTCCACTCGTCCACACGAAGCGGCGTCGGTTGCTTCCTCGTCCCCACGCTCCTAATCCACACGCTGCCGCCTACTGATGCCCAAAACGGCTTCTAGGAACGCGCCATGTTCCGCGTCGCCGCTCCAAACGACGAGGGCGCGCTAAAATTACGTCACAGGTTCCCAGAGCGCACGGGAGAGGCCGAGGAGGGAGGTGATAGGACAGCGGAGGGAAGGGGCGGGAGGAACTCGCGTTCGAACCCAACGGCGCGCGGCAGCCAATAGGGTTGTGTGCGCTTGCGTGGTACCCAGAGCCAGAAGGCAGCATTGGGGTCCCTGTAACTATGGAAACCGTATGTCCCGAGAAAAATCGATAGTCTCCTACACTGATCGAAGCCTAAGACAAAACCATTTCATCCTCACTATTCTATATCAACTGCTTGGTTCATGAGTCTGTCACGGCAGAAGGGGGTCATCAAAAGATTCCCATTGATGAACCCTGCCATCATAGGTATTTTTTTCAAATTTGGATGGGCTTTGTTTTGGGGGGTGGTGGTGAGTGGGGGGGGGATAGTTAGTGTTCTGTTGTTTTGTCAAGATCTCAGGACTCCAGGCTGGCATCGCACTCTTTTTGTAACCGAGGATGACCTTAAGATCCTGACGCGCCCCACTTCTCCAGTGTTAGGGTTACATGCTTATAGTCTCCCGTGATCAACGCCCTTTTAGTTTCTACCAAAGGTGAAAAGAATTCAAAGGACCAGTTCTGCCTACCTCTGCTCGCTAGTTTAAGTTTTCTTGTTTTTAAAGAGAACGTGTGAGGAAAATAATTGTTCATTAATACTGCTTATTTGTTGCTCATTTAAGATGTTCACAATACAGTCTCAAGATCTTTAGATTGAATGACAGACCCATTTTAAACTCCAGGACAATCCTGTGAGGTAGGACCGTCATTATGTCCATTTAACAGAAGAAGAAACTGGAACTCAAGAGAACTAAATGCAAGCTTTGAGGTTTTAACTAAAAAGAAAGGAAGGAAGGAGAAAATAGTAACTGTTCATTATAAGGAAGGCCCTCACCCAAAGACTTTATTTTAGCAGTGTAAAGATAAAAATTCCGTGTCTGAGAGAGGAGAAATGATTAAATCAAAATATATATATGAGATGCAAAACTAACCATTTAAGTTGTATTGAAGGGTACTTGCTAGCATGTTAATAAGTTTTCAGTGTATCCAAAAGTTATGAAAATGCATGTTTAGGAATGTCCCACATTTGGAAACTTTAAAAACGGTGAAATTCTATCTGGCTTTGCTAATTAGAATGTAACTGTGATGGTTTGTATATGATTGGCCCAGGAAGTGAACCTATTAGGAGGTGTGGCCTTGTTGGAGTAGGTGTGTCTCTGTGGGTGTGGGCTTAAGACCCTCCCCCTGGCTGCCTGGAAGTCAGTCTTCCACTAGCAGCCTTCAGTTGAAGAAGGAGAACTCTCAGCTCCTCCTGTACCATACCTGCCTGGATGCTGCCATGTTTCTGCCTTGATGACAATGGATTGAGCCTGTAAGCCAACCCCAATTAAATGTTGTCTTTTATAAAATTTGCATTGGTCATGGTGTCTGTTCACAGCAGTAAAACCCTAACTAAGACAGTATCCTAAGTTGGCTTTAAACTGGTCATGTAGCCAAGGATAATCTTGAATTTCTGAAACTCTTGCCTCCACCTCCCAGATGGTACTGGTTTTTGTTTTTGTTTGTTGCTTAGTTGTATCTTCTGATTTTATAAAAATATTGCACATCTTAAATTTAAGTATTCATAGAATTATGTGAGATCTTATTAAAATTATATACCCCAGGTCCTGGAGAAATGGATCAGTGGTTAAGAGAACCAGGCACAGTTCCCATGATTCACAGGGTGGCCCACAACTCTCTGTAAATCCAGTTCCAGAAGTTCCAATGCCCTCTGCTGAACTCTGCTGGTACCACACACATACCAGGTACACGTGTACACATGCAGACAAAATGTTCATACACCCAGCTCACATTAATCTTTTTAAAAATCTCTTTAAAAATAAAATTCAGGCCGGGCAGTGGTGGCGCACGCCTGTAATCCCAGCACTCTGGGAGGCAGAGGCAGGCGGATTTCTGAGTTCGAGGCCAGCCTGGTCTACAGAGTGAGTTCCAGGACAGCCAGGGCTATACAGAGAAACCCTGTCTCAAATAAATAAATAAATAAATAAAATAATAATAAAATTCAGGCCTTGGCTGGTGAGCGGACTGAGCAGGCAAAGGCACTTGCCGCCAAGCCTGAGTCACACATGGTTCAAAGAGAGAACCAATTTCCAATAATTGTCCTGTGATGTCTACATGAGCTAAAACTTAATTTAAAAGAAATATGGCTGGGCGGTGGTGGCGCACTCCTGTAATCCCAGCACTCTGGGAGGCAGAGGCAGGCAGATATCTGAGTTCAAGGCCAGCCTGGTCTACAGAGTAAGTTCCAGGACAGCCAGGGCTATACAGAGAAACCCTGTCTCGGGGGAAAAAAAAAAAAAACAAACAAAACAAAAAGAAATATGGCCGGGCGGTGGTGGTGCACGCCTGTAATCCCAGCACTTGGGAGGCAGAGGCAGGTGGATTTCTGAGTTCAAGGCCAGCCTGGTTTACAAAGTGAGTTCCAGGACAGCCAGAGCTACACAGAGAAACCCTGTCTCGAAAACAAACAAAAAAAAAAAAAAGAAAAGAAAAGAAAGAAATATGATGCAGGTCTTGATTAACTTTTTTAGTACATAGTAGTATGTAATCCAGATTGGCTTTAAACTGGATATGTAGCCAAAAATAATCTTGAATTTCTGAAACTCTTGCCTCCACATCCCAGATACTGAGATTATAAGCATGTAATGCCCAGTTTATATTATGCTAGGGATCAAACTAACTCAGGGCTTTAATACATGATAGCCAAGCACCCAACAACTGAGTTACATCTCCAGCTCCAGATCCTGACTAATTTGGTTGTGTTGGAGATTGGTTCTAATGCTTTGATTCAATCAGGAATCTGTGTGTCCTGGTGGGACTGCAAGCTGCTACAACCACCCTGGAAATCAGTCTGGCGGTTCCTCAGAAAACTGGGCATGATACTACCAGAGGACCCAGTTATTCCACTCCTGGGCATATACCCAGAGGACTCCCCAGCATGTAATAAGGACACATGCTCCACTATGTTCATAGCAGCCTTATTTATAATAGCCAGAAGCTGGAAAGAACCCAGATGTCCCTCAACTGAGGAATGGATACAAAAAATGTGGTATATATACACAATGGAGTACTAGTCAGCCTTTAGAAACAATGAATTCATGAAACTCTTAGACAAATGGTTGGAACTGGAAAATATCATCCTAAGTGGGGTAACCCAGTCTCAAAAGAACACACATGGTATGCACTCACTGATAAGTAGATATTAGCCCACAAGCTCAGAATACCCAAGAAACAATTCACATGTCAAATGATGCCCGAGAAGGAAGAAGAGGCCCCTGGTCCTGGAAAGGCTCAGTGCAGCCGTGTAGGGGAATACTAGGACAGGGAAGTGGGAGGGGGAATTAAGGGACAGGGGGAGGGAAGAGGGCTTATGGGACTTTTGGGGAGGGGGATCCAGGAAAGGGGAAATCGTTTGAAATGTAAATAAATAAAGAATATATCTAGTAAATGAATAAATATAATTCTCGAACAACAACAAAAAAGGAACCTGTGTGTCCAAACTCTAAAGATCCTTGTCCCCAATGGGTCTTTAAACAATAAAGATGCCAGCTGCCAATGGCTGGGCGAAGGGAGATAAGGAGGGACCCGTGGAGTTGCGTGAGTTAGGATGCAGCAGGGAGGAGATGGAGGACCACCGGGATGCAGTGGAAGCCAAAAGAGGAGAGCTGCAGGAGAGAGCCAAGGAGCCATGTAAGAATCTGGGGAAGTGACCACTGGCCACTTCACTGATCAGGTCTGGAGTCGCAGGGGAAGGTTTAGGAGTGCCCAGTCATTGAGTTAGCCAAGGCATTTCAAAAATAAGCTAATGCGTATGTGCCTTTCATTCAAGAATCCGAAGAGTTCCTGGCGAGTGGCTGGAAGTTCGTGACCCTCTGGGAGCACAAAGCGTTGTAGCACAAGCTCACAGCTACATGGTTGGTGTAAAATTTCTCCACATTCCAGTTGATGCTAATGTTGCCAACCCAGAGGTGATGTGTCCAATAGCAGAGCTACAAGCAATAGTTAATATGGGAAGAAAGGATTAACTGGTTATTAAAAAGAAAGACATTTTGAAAAATAGAACTCTTTTATTGGGGTCATGGGTCTTTTGTAAATCTGAGGAAATGTTTAATTTCAAAAAATGAGCATACACAAAGTGTGTCTAGAATACTAGGATCTCAAATTAATATTCAGAAGTGCTAATTTTGACACAGAACGGAAGATGTAGGTGCATATTGTTGACAAAACAAATACAACTAGATGGACGACCCTCAGCCCACTGCGCTTCGTCACTCTATTTGCATGCTCAATTTTGAGAGAATAGGGAACATATTAGAATTAACCTATCATTGAGTATCTTCAGGATATATATGGCATCTTTTGCTTTCTAGGGCTGGGGGAGAGTGGGTTACTAAGAGCCGAAGACATGGCCTTGCACATGACGGGCCAGCACTGTAACCACCGAGCCAGATCCCCAGTGTGTACTTGAAAAATCTTAATACAAACGCAGTGCTTTTCACATACAGTTGAGAACCACAAAGAGAAAACAGAAAATTGGTGATGAAATGCTAAATGAAAGAAACACTGAGGGCTAGAGAGGTGGCTCAGAGATGAAGAGTACAGTCAGAGGTTCTGGGCCCAATTCCCTTCTGCTCTGTGAAGGTCCCGTCAAGCTCCTGGTACACAGACATGCGTGCAAGCAAAACAACCACATGCATAAAATAATTAAGTTATTTTTTTAATTAAAGAAACATTGGCTTCCCTCACTCCCCCTGACCCCCCCCCATGCTCACACACACTATTTTTTAACACCAGTCAGATACAGTGTTCTGTACTGAGATCTCTGTAATCTCAGAACTCAGGAGGCAAAGGCAAGAAGATTGTGAGCTTTAACCAGCAGGGCTTACATAATGAGATCTGGGCCAGCTTTGTCTGTACACTAAGACCTTGATGTCTTGGAGGGAAAGAGCAGACCCAGCACGTGGGGTTTGGACACTCAAGGGTCAGGAATTAAGGACAGACTCAGCCAAATAATAGTTTGGGGATAGCCTGAGCTACATGAGTCCTAGCTAAGAGAAACAAAACTGAAAATACATAAACTTTGAAAATCCGCTCAGGAAGCTGAAGCAGGAGGACCATTACAAACTTGAGAAGGAGCTTCATGGTAGACTCCAGGTCCACCAGACTACAAAATGAGACCCTGTCTCAAAAAGTAAACAAATAAGTAAACTTTAAAAAGAATAGCAATGTAAAAGTTATATATATGGCTGGAGAGATGGCTCAGTGTTAAGAACACTGACTGTTCTTCCAGGGGTTCTGAGTTCAAATCCCAGAAACCACATAGTGGCTCACAACCATCTGCACTGGGATCTGATGCCCTCTTCTGGTGCATCGGAAGACAGCAACAGTGTACTCTATAAATACATTTTTTTAAATAATAAATAAAAGATACATATATATATAAAACATACATATAAGCCATATATATATATATATACATATATATATATATGGCTTTTATATATAAAAGCACCTTAGAGAGCCCAACAAAGCTCAGTGCTTGCCTATTATGCACAAAGCACTGGGTTGGATCCTCTTTTTTTTTTTTTTTGGTTTTTTGAGACAGGGTTTCTCTGTGTGGTCCTGGCTGTCCTGGAACTCACTCTGTAGACCAGGCTGGCCTCGAACTCAGAAATCCACCTGCCTCTGCATCCCAAGTGCTGGGATTAAAGGCATGCGCCACCACCGCCCAGCACTGGGTTGGATTCTTAAGACAAAAATGATTAATTCTCTAGAGTAGTTTTCATTTTCTAGGTTGTACTGGAATTCTTATGATGCTTAAGCTCATTTGGTTGAGGAACGTCTCCAGGAGTAGTACAGCATACTTCTGGATGTTTCTGAGGGTGTGGCTCATGAGGGCTTTGATCTATTGACTGATTCACAATGTGAATGCTATACCGATGGAACAGGGGATCTAGTTAGAGAAAGGAGATTCCTGGGGTATACCCTTGAAGAGTGCGTCTAGGACCTGGCCACTCCCTACTAGTCTTTTTGCTTCCTGGATGCCATGTGGTAAATAGCTTTCTTCTCTCATGACCTTCCTCAGTGTGCCTTCCTACCAACTTCAAAGCAGTAGAGCTAGCCCTGGATCGACATCTCTGAGATCATGATCCAAAATAAAACTACTCTCCCTCGTTCTTCTCAGGTATGTGTCACAATGACAAACATCTTACTAACACAAGTAACCAAATAGTTTATGAGATGCTTATTCCTTTAATAGTTTTTAAGTATAGTAAATACAATTGTCTCTACATTGGAAAAGAATATAAGAAAAAGTATAAAATATAGTGGCTACCTAGAGACACTGAAATGATCCCAATGACAAGAACAATTTTTCAAGCTGGAGAGATGGCTCAGCAGTTAAGTCTTTGTTGCTCTTTCAGAGGATTCCAGTTCAGCTTCTAGCATCTGTGGTTCGTTAACAACCTTTTGATTCCATCTCTGTCTGATCAGGTGCCATGTTCTGGCCTCTGTGAGCAACACACACACACACACACACACACACACACACACACAAATTGATCAATCTTGTCCATTGCGGGAGTGTATGCCTTTAATCCTTGCATTCAAGAGACAGAAGCAAGTGAATTTCTGTGAGTTTGAGACTAGCTAGAGCTATGTACTGAGACTTGTCCAAAAACAAAATGTTTTTCTTTCCCTGTTCTGGTGTACTCTTTGTTCACTTTTATTTCTATAGAAATTTCTCAGCAGTTTTAGCATCTTAATGCAGGCAGAAAGACAATTTCTCTTTTATTCTTTTGTTATCTTTAGTATGGTCAGTCTCAGCTTAACGTGATCCAGATGTCTTAACAGGTGGGAAACATGATTTGCAGAGGTAATAGTATGTGGTGCTGGAGATCAAGGTCAAGGCCTCGAGCATGCTAGGCAAGCATATACCACATGACCACCCCCTTTATTACTTTTAATCACTTAAAATGTAATTAAAACTTTTTATTAGACTTATTATGAATACAGCATTCTGCCTGCACATAGGCTTGCAGGCCAGAAGAGGGCACCAGATCCCATTACAAGATGGTTATAAGCCACCAAGTGGTTGCTGGGAATTGAACTCAGGACCTCTGGAAGAACAGCCAGTGCTCTTAACCATCTCTCCAGCTCAAAGGTTAATTTGTGGTTAACTTTCTGGTTTCTGCCATTGGGCAGTGTGCTCCAGGGTAGCTGCCTTCAAGCTTCCAGGCCGGGTTTACAGAAGCTCTTTTTTTCAGATCTGCGGTCTATGGATAGAACTCAAGTCCAGTCATTAGGCTTCAGCTGCTGGCATATTTTACTTGCTGAGGACATCTCCCTAGCCCTAGCCTGTTAGTTTTTAAATGCACATGGAGACCCTCAAAGAAGATGAAGACCTAAAGAGAATCAAAACAGAAAGCTTATCTTGGGTCCATCTATTTATATTACAATTTTATGCATATGAGTGTTTTCCCTATACGTCTGTGCACCAGGCATGTCAGGTGCCCATGAGGTCAGAGGAGGACATCACATAGCCTGGGACTGGAGTTACACAGTTGTGAGCTGTCCTGTGAGTCCTAGGAATCTAATCTGGGCCCTCTGTAAGAGCAACAAGTACTCTGAACTCCTGAGCCATCTCTGTAACCTCAAATAAAATTTGTATACATTCCAGGGGGAAAATGATAGATTGGTAAAGAAATGATTCAAAGGAGTGGCACCTTTTTGTTAGGGGCAACAAGTGGGAGTCATAAGGACCCCACATAATAGTCACATTATGTACCTCCCTGGTTGTTCCATGCTTTTTTCTTCCTAAAACATTGTGTTAGCTTTATGGGTGTGGTCCCTCTGCATTTTATTTTTATTTTGTTTCTGTTTTTTTGTTTTTCGACACAGGGTTTCTCTGTGTAGCCCTGGCTGTCCTGGAACTCACTCTGTAAACCAGGCTGGCCTCGAACTCAGAAATCCGCCTGCCTCTGCCTCCCAAGTGCTGGGATTAAAGGCAAGCGCCACCACTGCCTAGCCCCTCTGCATTTTCTTATTTATGGGTGTCTTTTGTCTTTTGCTTTGAAACCAGAACTCCCTTACATGACCTGGAACTTAGTAGATATCCCAGAGTGGCTTTGAATTTTCAGGAATTTGGGGAGCTCCTGTCTCAGCTCCCCAAGTGCTGGAATTAAAAAACTATGTCCCCAATGTACGGTTTCAAATATTGTATTTTGGACATAGCCCACAAATTCCTCAAATAGCAGCGAAAGCACTATACTTTCAAGGCTCCAAGCCTACACAAACCAGGCCTCATTTCAAGAAATAGCTGTCATTTATTGCACTATCACGAGCAAGATACATTTTTGCCCTTGATTTTTCTCACCTATCTGTGGTTCTGATGCCTTGATTGGGAATCCACACGTGAACATTAAAAGGTCCTCTTCCCCCATTGGTTACTAATCAATCAATAAAGATTGCCCAATGAGCTGAGCGGACCACCCAACTCCACCTCCACCCCCCACTCTCCCACCCCTGCAGGCAGGAGGAGATGAAGGAAAAGATTTATGCTTTGGAGAGGAAAAAAAGCCATCAGCCATGTGAGATCTAGGCCGTTGGCCATGTCTCTAACTGGGCCTGGAGTAGCAGGCAAAAAGTTAGAAACAAAACTAAGCTGAGGGCAGATTTAGGGTACTTAGCTGGAACTAAAGGTAACCAAGCAGCTCAAGTTAAAGACAGATTTAGGGTGTTGAGCTGGAAGTGATAAGAAGGGTGTGATAGCCAAGGAAGGCTTAAAAGAGCCTGGCCATTGAGTTAAATAAAGCATTAAAAAGCCGGGCGTGGTGGCACATGCCTGTAATCCCAGCATTTGGGAGGCAGAGGCAGGCGGATTTCTGAGTTCAAGGCCAGCCTGGTCTACAGAGTGAGTTCCAGGACAGCCAGGACTACACAGAGAAACCCTGTCTCGAAAAACCAAAAAACAAACAAACAAACAAAAACAAAAACAAAAACAAACAAACAAAAAACATTAAAAAATAAGCTTGTGTGTGTGTGTGTGTGTGTGTGTGTGTGTGTGTGTGTGTGTGTTTCATCCTCCCATCTGAGAGAACCTGGGCAGAGTTGTAAGCTCAGTCCACCTGGAGCTTAAAACAGTGGTGTAGCAAAAACTATAACTATGGCATCCAATGTGGGGCGAGAATCCATTATTAATTTAAAAACCTCTCAGATGGACTGCACATACACAATAGTATAGTTTAATGGGGGAGAACTGTTCTCTCAGCTGAGCAGAGCCCAGTCATGTAGGCTCCAGAGCATGAAACTAGACCAAAGGAACACAACCGCCGGCTGGGATTTACTTGGGGCCCTTTTAAAAGGATTCTAGCAGCTTCAGAGAGCCTTAGCTGAGACACTGAGAGCTCCTGCTGTACAAAGAGACAAGATGACTATTCTGAGACAAAAAAATCAGATGGTACCTCTTGCCTCTTACTCTCTTAGCCTCACTCTCGCCCCTCTTTAGGCTTTCTTCCACCTTCCCTTGCCCCGTCTCTCCACGTGGTCATGGCCAGCCTCTGCTTCTCTACTCTCTCCCTCTCTTTGCCTCTACTATCCTTTAATTCCCCTCCCCATGGCCTGAATAAACTCTATTCTATCTTAAAAAAAAAAAAAAAAAGAATCAGATGGCAAACACAGCCTACTTCCTACAAGCAATAATAAAAAAAAGGATACATAAAATTTGATTGAATTGTTTTTAAGGCTAAAAGAAAATATGATAATTGTCTAAATGTTCTCAAATATACAGCTCCAGAAAAGGGAGAAGTTGTGGGGACTGGAGAGATGGCTTAGTGGTTAAGAGCACTGACTGCTCTTCCAGAGGTCCTGAGTTTAAATCCCAGCAACCACATGGTGGCTCACAACCATCCATAATGAGATCTGATGCCCTCTTCTGGTGTGTCTGAAAGACAGCTACAGTGTACTTCTTTTTTTTTTTTTTTTGTTTTGTTTGTTTGTTTGTTTTTGTTTTTCGAGACAGGGTTTCTCTGTGTAGCCCTGGCTGTCCTGGAACTCACTCTGTAGACCAGGCTGGCCTCGAACTCAGAAATCCGCCTGCCTCTGCCTCCCAAGTGCTGGGATTACAGGCGTGCGCCACCACGCCCGGCTTACAGTGTACTTCTTACATATAGTAAAATAAATAAATCTTTTTTTAAAAGGAGAGAAGTTAGATTATAAAAAAAAGGGGGGGGGCCAGGCGGTGGTGGCGCACGCCTCTAATTTCAGGACAGCCAGGACTACACAGAGAAACCCTGTCTCCAAAAACCAAAAAAAAAAAAAAAAAAAAAAAAAAAAAAAAGGCTTTAGAGATGATTTCAAAAGGTCTTGCCAGGGGAAATACTCAAAATCTTTGAACATGGTCTACTAATGGGATTTCTTTGCCTGGTATTACTAGAGCCTAGAAATAGGCTTATACAATAAGTAGACATAAATAATTGAAAAATTGAGGCTTTTGATCTTTAAAAATTAGGTTAAAAAAAAAACCGGGATTGGGAGCCTACACTATCTCAGACAATAGAAATTTAGGCCTTGTTCTCACGAAGTCAAGATAAAAGACAAGAGAAACACTGTCTCTTCAGTTAATAGTTATTTAAATTGATTTATTTGCATTAAATTGTTTTATCAAATGATCCAAGGGAACCTGGGTGGGGCTGGTGACCTGGTCCCCCTGGACCTTAAAGCTTAGCAAAAACTACACGTAGCAAAAACTACACGCTACATAGATCTACCTCACAAAATTGTTTAGAAGAGTCAATAAGGGTAATCATGTACTTACTGGGTGCCTGGAATGCAAATGGGGTGCTGTTATTGTATTTGTCACTGCCAACCTTCCCACTCCTCAAAAGAAAGTGTGTGTGTGTGTGTGTGTGTGTGTGTATGCATGCATGTATAGTGTGTGTTGACCAGGGCAGGGGATGTTGGGTAAGTGCCTTTGTGTGTGTGGAAATGAGAGGCGGAGTTTCAAGACTAGGCCCCAGCTGGTGTTTTGACCTGCTAAACCATCCCTGTGTACTTTTTCCTTCTTTCACAATTTTAAGTGAATCCGTGTTAATTCATTTTTTATTTTAGCTTTCTTATAAATGCTACATTTTAATATTTAAGTCAATATCAGAGGAGGGGATAACATCGTCAAAAATCTCTCTTCAGAACCAATAGTTTATTATTCCAAACATCCAAATGAAAGGCTTCCTGAAACCAAAGCTAACTCTCCCCAAAGGTCCCACACAGGGATAAAAAGCAATTAAAAAAAAAAAAAATCACGGGGCCTGGAGAGATGGCTCAGCAGTTAAGAGCACTGACTGCTCTTCCAAAGGTCCTGAGTTCAAATCCCAGCAACCGCATGGTGGCTCATAACCATCCGTAATGAGATCTGACACCCTCTTCTGGAGTGTTTGAAGATGGCTACAGTGTACTTACATATAATAAAATAAATAAATCTTTTTTAAAAATGCTGAGGCTAAAATCCTTCAAGTCATCTTTAAAATAAAAAAATCCCATTTTAGGTGGGCAGTGCTAGACTGTCCACTGTTCTCTCTGCTTTCGGTTGACTTTCAGAAACTTAACACCGTAGTAGCTTATGAAAATATACAGATTCCATTGGCTTTTTAAACATTAAAGAATTGTTGGGATAAGCCTTCTGTGCACAGTTTAAAGGCTGTATTATTCAAATGTTGTTTTCCCTACCAACAGAGAGTTTAGTACTATCTGACTTTGTAATTTTTAGAGATCATCACCTGTCTCAGTATTTTGTAAACTCTTGTCCATCACTTCTGATAGGCTTAGTAAAGAGCTGACTGCCAGTGGCTGAGGAGGGCCGGAACGTTGGGCAGGGATAGGGACTGCGAGAAGAACTGAGAAGTGGGAATTCACCATCAGCACATGGAGGAAGTCGGGCATACCAGGACTGAGTAAGCGGTAAAGGGCCATGTGCCGACTGTAGACTAGAGTAACTGAGTTAATTAAGTTAGAAGAACTAGCTGACATTCTTAGGCCAACTAAGGCCTAGGCTATAGTAAATATGCTTCGACTGCAGAACTTTAATGTTTTTACAAGTCAAATCTTCATTGAATACCACTTCAATATCTGTCTATGGGCTCACCATGGACTATGGGTTGTATATGCTTCCCCTGTCGAGTACTGTCCTGTTGTATATGGTTTTGGGACCCCACCTAAGCTCCAGGAAGGGACTGCACTACCAGCCCCATTCAGATTCCCTTGAATCCACGGATTAAAACACACACACACACACACACACACACACGCACCAGTTAATCTTTAAATTAACTCAATGACTGACCACGGCTAAACCTCTCATGCCACCCCAGCTATAAAAGGATAGAGTGGCCATTGGCCCCTCAAACCCAGAAACTCTTTGGGCCACTCAGTCCAAACAGTGGCTGGTTGGTTTATCTCCTGCAGCTACTCTCCCTTTGTCCTCCCACTGTACGGGGATTGCTTTAGAAAAACAATTCCAGAGAGAAAACTCCATAAGTTTTGCTAATTGAATATTTTGGCTTTTGTTTTTTGTTTTTTGTTTTTTTTTTTTTGGGGGGGGGTTGGTTTTTCGAGACAGGGTTTCTCTGTGTAATCCTGGCTGTCCTGGAACTCACTCTGTAGACCAGGCTGGCCTCGAACTCAGAAATCCGCCTGCCTCTTCCTCCCAAGTGCTGGGATAACGGGCGTCCGCCACCACCGCCCGGCTTGAAAGGCATATTTTTAACTATGACACGCCAGTGCTGGAACTCAGCAAAACGACGAGAGAATGAACGAAAAGGCAGAGAGAAGTAACCAGTAAGGCGGTGTCGGAACGAGAGCTAATTCTAATCTAACTCCTTTCTGCAGCGGAGAGACGTTCCCCTAAACCAAGCTCCGTGTCCACCAAGCCTAGGCTTCTCATCCAACAACCTGCGGGTAAACAAGAAAGAGGCACATGAGAGACCTTTCTGCAGATATCAGAAGGTCCCAGGACAGAGCCGAATGAAACACCCAGTTCGGCGACCTAGACGCTGCCATTCCTAACTGCATGCCTGACCGGTGCAGTGTCTTCTGGAAAATCGGGGAAGTAGTTGCACCAGCCAAAACTCCAAAATCTGGCGGCCAAAATCTGCCGCCGGAGCTCACCGAAGACTACAATTCCCAGCGGTCACTCGGCTCGGCCGGCCTGCCCACGAGAAGACCCATACGAGACTACAATTCCCAGCAGCCACTGGGCTCAATCCGGTCTTGCCCCAAAGAAGCTCATTAGAGACTACAATTCCCAGCAGCCACTGGTCTCCAGCCTGCAGCTGAATGGGTGGGTCGGTGATCTCTGTAGGAGAAGTAGACCTCTCTGGCGCTTAGTCGTGACGGCACTGACGGCGACTTCCACGCGGTTCCCAGCTGCTTTCGCTTGGACCAGGGACTCCTCTGAGAAGATGCCGAAGACCAAGTCCGCAGCGAGTAGCCGCCGGCGGGATCGTCAGGAGCAGCGCCGGGAGCTGAAGCAA
The DNA here is from genome assembly GCA_964023405.1 of Apodemus agrarius. NCBI lineage: Eukaryota > Metazoa > Chordata > Mammalia > Rodentia > Muridae > Apodemus > Apodemus agrarius. The sequence goes on along the minus strand of OZ030020.1, from coordinate 49,504,077 downwards.
GCTGGAGGTGCGGCGTGGAGAAAGCTTGGGACTGAGCCGCGGCGGGGAGTCCTACTGTAGCCCGCGTCCCTAGCCGCCCTGAGGAGGGTGGGCGCTCAGCGCTGACCCTTCCCTGCGCCTGGTCTTCCTTGCCAGCAGGAGGGATGGATGGAATCTAAGATACATCCCAACCCCAGCCGTGAGCGCGGCGCTGGTGGATGCATTGGAGCAGAAACCGTCCCCTGTCCATCCTGCTTCTCTGGGACAGCCTGAGATCGATTCGTGAAAAGTTGGGAAATTAAGGCTGCTTCGTCTTTTATTTCAGGACTCATGTTCAACACAGGGATCGGACAACACATTTTGAAAAATCCTCTAATTGTTAACAGCATCATCGATAAGGTGAGTGTAAACGGTGAAAGTTTTCTGAGTACTTATGCCTATATGACATGTTGTGTGCCCATAATTATCCCAGCATTTGGGGAAGCTGAGGCAGGGTGATATGCTCGACCGCAGCCTGTCAACATACTAAGAAAATAAAGATAAACTAAGATAGGATGCCTGACATAAAGTAGTTGCTCTGTATGTATTGCTGGATGAGTTAAGAATTGCCCAGGGATTTCCAGATTATTTAACCACTTTTTGGAGGCTCCTTCTTGTTTTTGAAACTGGGTCGCATGTAACTCAGGCTGGCCTCAAACATGGTAAGTAGACAAAGCCAGCCTTGACTGCACTTTCCAAGACTGTATCATTCTGATCTCTTTCTTTTTCTTTTCTTCTCTTTTCTTCTCTTTTCTTCTCTTTTCTTCTCTTTTCTTCTCTTCTCTTCTCTTCTCTTCTCTCCAAGACTGTATCATTCTGATCTCTTTCTTTTTCTTTTCTTTTCTTCTCTTCTCTCTCTCTTTTTTTTTTTTTTTTTTTTTTGAGACAGAGTTTCTCTGTATACCCCTGGCTGTCCTGGAACTCACTCTGTAGACCAGGCTGGCCTCGAACTCAGAAATCTGCCTGCCTCTGTCTCCCAAGTGCTGGGATTACAGGCGTGCGCCACCACCGCCCGGCTCTGATCACTTTCTAAGTACATCACCATTGCTCTTTTTATTCCAGGCGGTAAATTTATGTCCAAATCACACTGAGTTTGTTCCCCAGAAAGATATATGGTACTGCATATAAGTTATTTGGAGGATTCCTTCTGTAGGTGTTATTGTGTTGTGGTTATGGATGATTGAGTGCCAGGAGATAAAATACAGATGGTACAAATTATTTCTATGCTTACAAGGGAAGCATCCTGGAGCCATAGGAAGGGTATAGTTATCCAGTCTCACAGAATACGCTACTCATATCTATATGTACACTCAGTTCTGTATGGTTGCTATATTAAAACAACACAGTGGTTAAGAATTGAGAAATCTTTTCCATTTAAATGCACTCTTGACCATTTGAACTCTTTGCAAGGAACAGTGAGTTACAGTTTGCTGGAATTATTTCCAATGTAGCAAGCAGGAACCCAGCAGTGGCACTGCTTGCTCTTGCTTTTGTTCTGACTCCACAAGTTGAGTATGTCCCCTAGGTTAGGAAATGTACATTTTCATGTATACCTAATGCCCTTGAGGTATGACTGTTAACCACACACATCATGAAAAAAAAAATGAAGCTAGAGTAAAATGCCTTTAACCGTGCACTGAGAAACAAAGTCAGTCACACATATAAAGTGTGTGTTCCCCTGGGCTGTGCTTGTCCGTAGGCTGCTCTACGACCTACCGATGTGGTGCTTGAAGTCGGGCCCGGGACTGGCAACATGACTGTCAAGCTTTTAGAAAAGGCCAAAAAGGTAAAAAGGGGGCTTTGTGCGTTACTCTCAGATTAGCCCAGCTGCTTTACAAATGTAAATGTTTTAATAAATTGATATTGTTTCAATGGTTGTTATTGAGAAACTTTATTAGTTATTAGAAATTTTATCTCTAAGAAATGAGATTTTTCTATCGAGAAAACAAAATCTACACTTGGTGTTTTGGTGGGCGATCTAATCTAGGAATGGGCCACATGTTTAAAGGAGTAATAATAAAAATAGAAACACTGAGATAACCCAAAGAACAGCTAACCGTTATGAAGCCAGGAGGAACAAAGCAGGGAAAGTCAAGTCATTAGGACCAAGTTCAGCAGGAGACCTATAGAGGGTAGGATGATGAAGAACGGGTCAGGGCGTCAGGCAGAATAAGCAACTCAAATGGCTACGCTGTAGAAACAGTCGTGACTCCGGGGTAGCCTCTGCTGATGTCACAGGAAAATAGTTCAGATTAATCCACGTCCATGTACTTGCAGTGTTGTGGCGTCTACTGTGGATGTCAGGTGAGGGGAGTACTTATGGGAGCAGGTCTCTTATGCTGTCTAAAAACCACTAACTACATAAAGTGTATTCCTGTCATCATCTGCTCAGTGACACAGCATGGAGACAGATCAAACAGGATGTTGTTTGAAGTGGTGGAATACAGTTGAGCTGGTGTTGGTGTTCAGATTGAGAAAAGCTTAAATCCCGTAACTCCTAGGAGTTATTATTTGGATGGTAAAACATACTCCACAACCGAGCTTTTTTTTTTTGTTATTGTTAATGTAGGTAGTTGCCTGTGAACTTGACCCAAGGCTAGTAGCTGAACTTCACAAAAGAGTTCAGGGCACGTGAGTATGTGTAATAATTGAAGTACATTTCAATCTCCTGAAACGAGTCTCCTAACATTTCTTTCCTGTTTCCAGGCCTCTGGCCAGCAAACTCCAGGTCCTGGTGGGAGATGTACTGAAGTCGGATCTGCCGTTCTTTGATGCCTGTGTGGCAAACTTGCCTTATCAGGTATTTCTCAGGCTGTCAGGAGCGTCACACTGTGCGTTTCTCAGATGTGTCTTCCCTCAGAGTTAACTGTAATTCTCTTTCAGATCTCCTCTCCCTTTGTCTTCAAGTTGCTGCTCCACCGGCCATTTTTCAGGTTTGTGCAAAAACAGTCACTGTTAAACTTTTAGACACCTTTGGCCAGAAACACAGCAAGAAATAAACATAACAAAAAGCCTGCTGTAGAACTTTGTAGAAGGTAACAATGTCTGGGACAGGAACAAAGCTTGGGTGATGATGTGGAGTGCTTATCAGCATCCAGAAAGCCCCGGGGCCAGTCTCTGGCCCCCCAGGACACTCGGCACGGTGGTGAGCACTGGTGAGGGGAAGCAGAGATCACTTCATACGCATCTTTGGTTATACAGCTAGATCAGGGTCAGCCTAGGTTACAGGATACCCTGTCTCAGAAAAACACACACACACACACACACACACACACACATACACACACACACACCTAGTTCAGGGCCAGCCTAAGCTGCCTAATAGCCTACTCAGAAACAACACATGAGTGCACACATATGAAAATACTGATTTCTGTGAGGTCTTTTAGTTGATAAATTCTTTGGACCGATACATATGCATGCTGTTCCTTCTACATTTTAAAATCTAATCCTCTTCAATAAAAATTGATAAAAATTTTTCTTACATTATATCTAGAAACTTGGAGTAACTTCTTAACTGGTTGTTAAAACAGCATGTTTTATACCAGTGCTTTGAAGCTAAGTCATATACCCACTTACTGTTTATAAAATAAGTTCATAAATTATGGGGGCCATAACCATCCTTTTTTAAAAGTTGTAGGTCTGTGTGGAGCGTTTCTCCTTGCAGTTACAGAGGTCAGGGATCAAACTCAGGCTTGCTAGCATGCCTTTACCCCTCCTCCCATTTCTCTTTTAAGTGGCACGGAATAGATCATATTAGAAGATAATTGCATATAAGTTTTATAAAAGTTTTGGTTGGGATATGGAGACATAGATCCATAACTCTGAAGGCTGAGGTAGGAGGATTGTGAATTTGAGACCTGCTTGGGCAACTTTGTGAGACCTGATCTCAAAATCAAAAGCAGAAGGCTCCATGGTAGAGGATTTACCTGCATGCATGAGGCCTTTGCTTCAGTTCCCAGTACACCACACACAATAAGTCAAAAACAGTTTTGAAATGTTCTTTCCTCACTAACATTTAAAAGTGTTACCATTACTTGCAGAAAAAGAAGTCCACACACTTGAAATTGTTGAACCAGGGGAACACTGGACAGCACACCCACAGGCCATACCTCCGCTGTGATTCTAGCTACAGCACAAGTGTGGTTCTGGGAGTCACTTCACTGTTCCTCCCCCGAGAAGGCCTCTGGGAAGGAAGTGCATAATATGGTCTAAATACTGAAGAGTTCTTTACCTAACCCCGAGGGAAAGTCATCTTCACTGAGGCTAGGAGTACAACTATCTGTTAATGATGACCACATTAAGGCTCAAAGTGTTCTATGTTCTGATCATATTGTCATTAACCATATGTCCTCCCAGGACAAACAACTGTAGTTAGAATTACAGCTCTAAGGACTTTGGCGATTGCTCAGTGGTTAAGAGCATATGTTACACCCCCACCCCCCACCCCCAAGACAGGGTTTCTCTGTGTAGTCCTGACTGTCCTGGAACTCACTCTGTAGACCAGGCTGGCCTTGAACTCAGAATCTGCCTGCCTCTGCCTCCCAAGTGCTGGGCTTAAAGGCGTGTGCCACCACCACCCGGCAAGCATGTTACTTTTGCAGAAGACCAGCGTTCTTTTCCAAGCACCCCCATGGCAGCTAAGAACTGGCTTTAATTCCTATTCTAAGGATCCACTGCCCACATCTGACCTCCACACACAGTGCAAATACATGTAGACAAAACACTCAGACACACAAAACAAAAAACAAAAATTTTTAATGAAAACTGTCAATAATTGAAACTGAACGGTTCTTCGTGTTCCTCTCTGCTTCCTTTCCAGATGTGCTATACTTATGTTTCAAAGAGAGTTTGCTCTTCGCTTGGTTGCCAAGCCTGGAGATAAATTATACTGTAGACTCTCCATTAATACACAGCTTTTAGCCCGCGTGGACCATCTAATGAAGGTATGAGGTTTATTTTAATTCATCCTGGAGCACTTTGCCTTGCTCTCTGAACCCCACATTCCACCCACCCCCTTTTTGAGATAGGCTAGCCTAGAACTATCAGCTTCCCAAATGCTGGAATTACAGGCTGAAGCCACACCATATCTGGCCAACAGAATATCTTTAACAACTTAAAGTTACCCTTGCCAGTTATGGTAGCACACACTTTTAATCCCAGCAATCAAGAGGCAGAAGGGTAAAAATCTGAGTTCCATGCCAGTCAGACCTACAAGGTCAGACCCTATTTCAAAACAAACAAGAAGTAAATAAAGATGGCTCAGAGAGAACTAAACATTTTCTGATTAACAGGTGGGGAAGAATAACTTCAGACCGCCCCCAAAGGTGGAGTCCAGTGTGGTAAGGATAGAACCTAAGAATCCGCCACCACCAATCAATTTTCAGGTGAGGCCAAAATACTAGGTCATTAAAGACAAAAATAGCTACATTGTAAAATGTCTTTCTAAAGTAACAGAACAATACTGAGTCAACCTCAGTCCAAATAGAGGAAGCTAGGAGTGGAGGCTACCTCGATAAAGAATAGTTCATAGTACACACAGAAATATGGAAAATGTGTGTAAAAGGCAGGATGACTAGAATATAGTTGCATCTCAAAACTTAAGATTATAGCTGCAGAAAGCCGCTGTAGTTAAAATAATTGTGTTTGAACAACATTGTGATAACATTGTTTGGTGCAGAAGAGAGTGTGCCCCAGTTGGCCGTCGTCCTCAGCCCTGGGGACAAACATGTTTGAACTAGAATTACTACTGCTTTGGGGGTTAAAAAAACAAAAACAAAAAAACAAAACGTCTCCATTTGATATAAAATTTAACTAACTACATAAGAGAAAAACTTGTTGGACAAGTAACATCCTAAATCATGTTGGTGTTTCATTTCTTTTTGTTTTTTTTAGAGATTTATTTATTATATGGAAGTACACTGTCGCTGTCTTCAGACACCCCAGAAGAGGGCATCAGACCCCATTACAGATGGTTGTGAGCCACCATGTGGTTGCTGGGATTTGAACTCAGGACCTGGAAGGGCAGTCAGTGCTCTTAACCGCTGTTATCTCTCCAGTGCCCTTGTTTTATTTTTAAGGTGGGGTCTCATGTGGCTCCAATTTTCTATATACTGGATGACCTTAGACTCCTGATTGTGAGTGCTGGGACCATAGGCATGTGCCACTGTGCGTATTTGGAAAGTGATCCTAATGCCATATTATGAATGGTGACAGATCTTACCCAGTCAAAAAAATGATAATATTGAGATTCACATAAGTGCAGAAGTGTACATTGTTTTGCATATGTGCTAGCTAGATCAAAATGTACGCCATTTTAACTCCCTCTCGCTTTGTGTAATAAAAATGAAGGAGTAGGTAAGAAGTTGGATATTCTGAAGAAAATATCTTATATTTCAGGAATGGGATGGCTTAGTAAGGATCACGTTTGTTCGGAAAAACAAGACGTTGTCCGCTGCATTCAAGTAAGTAGCTTGCTGTTTTGTGAGGGTGGACCAGTTTTTCAGTACTGTCACAGCATTTGGTCCTTTACACATAAACAGGTACCCTAAAGTACAGATATTTCTCATGTCAGGCAGACGTAAACTTTTAAAATTTCATACTACTCTAAAAGGCAAAATATAAGAAAATTGGAGTTGGGAGTCAAATTAGTTTTTCTTTGCAAAAAAAACCCCAAAAAACAAAAAACAGTAATTTAGCCACAAATTTTCCAAGTTTTTGCTTTTGGATTTTCTTTTGTACATTTTCTTGTGGGTGGGGACGTGTCACGGTGCACTGTGGAGGTCATTGGGCCACTTCAGGAGTTGGTTCTCTCCCAGGTTTACATGTGTCCAGGGAGTGGACTCTGAGATAGGCCTGCACAGCAACTGCCTTTAGTAGCTCAGCCACTTTCTAGTCTTTGTGCTGGTGTATTATTATTATTATTATTATTATTATTATTAATGTTTAATTGGTTATTTTATTTGTACTGTTTTATTAACTTGGAAAAAAAAGCTAATATTACTTGGGAGTATCCAAAAGCAAAAGAGGTAAGATTTGATTTTAGAGAGCTTGAAGATTTTATTCCTGACAGTGCCAAGGACTGAGCCTATGGTCTTAGGCATGCTGAGTGAGTACTCCTATTACTCAGTGATTCCTTCAGACCTTCCTTGAACTTTCAGTTTCCGCTGCCTCAGCATTTCTAGCAGCTAGGAGTATAGGCCGTTGCCAGCAGATCCAGCAAATTTGTTTTTTTAAGAGAATATTTTGTGGAGTTTTCCGTGTGTCAGAACAACTCGCAAGAGTGCTCCTCTCCTTGCTGTGTCAGTTCTAGGGCTTGGTTTTAGACTTCTGGTCTTGGCAGCAGGTACCTTTACCTGATAGACCTGGAACATATATTTCATCTTGTCTAAATTTAAATTGTGTTAATCTGATTTTATAATTTCCAGATCAAGTGCAGTACAACAGCTGTTGGAAAAAAACTACAGAATCCACTGTTCGGTACAGAATACTGTGAGTAGAAACCATATCACTGACTTTTGTTCATTTGTTTTTTGAGACAGGGTTTCTATATAGTCCTGGAACTCACTCTGTAGACCAGGCTAGCCTCAAACTCAGAGATCTACCTGCCTCTGTCTCCCAAGTGCTGGGTTTAAAGGCTTGTACCTCTTGTATCTTTCGGTGTTTACTTTTTTCTTTTTTTTTTCTTTTTTTTTTTGTTTTTTTTTGTTTTGTTTTGTTTTGGAGACAGGGTTTCTCTGTGTAGTCCTGGCTGTCCTGGAACTCACCCTGTAGACCAGGCTGGCCTTGAACTCAGAAATCCGCCTGCCTCTGCCTCCCAAGTGCTGGGATTACAGGCCTGCGCCACCACGCCCGGCCGGTGTTTACTTTTTAAAATGTTCTTTATACCAGTCTCTTAGAGAACACAACCACGTAGCTTCCTAAGTGTGCCTGTCTGCCCAGGTTACAAACAACAGCGTAACCTTCTCTACTCTCGTGTGCTCTAGCGGGTTTTCCCTCACAGTCGCTCGGCTGACAGATGGAAGCTTACTGCAAGCAGAACAGCTCCTTCCCCTCCCGCTGGCCTCTTCAGGGCAGCTGCGAAGGTGTGCAGCTTGCCTGCTCTGTAGTGTTTCTCTTTTAAACCCTTGATAAAATTACCCTCAAGCTTCCAAAAACATTTTTTAACTTATATAATCTCTAGGACCCTTAAAGTCAATACATAATTTGTAAACAGTATAGATCTTTCTGTAGTTCTGAAATGGTCTTGCTATGTAGCTTAGGATGTGTTTGAGTTTCAACAGGCTGTGAATTCTATGAATTCTGTCCTCTTTAACATTTGTATTTAGCCCTAATAAGAGTTGTATTCATTTGGTTTGTAATTCCCTCAAATATATATAGATTAATAGTTCTCTTGGCTTAAATGTCTGTAGTTTGCTACCTAATGGTTTTACTGCTGTGAAGAGAAACCATGACCAAGGGTAAACCTTAATGTTTGATAAAGCACACCTGTAGTTGGGGCTGGCTCAGGTGCAGAGGTTCAGCCCGTCATCTGGTGGGAAGCACAGCAGCGGGCAGGGGCACTTGGTGCTGGGGGAGCTCAGAGCTCTGCATCTTCATCAACAGAAGGGAACTGCCTTCTTTCCAGGAGGCTCTGATTCCACACTGGGTGGAGCTTGAGCACTAGGAGACTTCAGTGCCCACCCCCACAGTGACACACTTCCTCTAACAAGGCCACACCTAACACTGCCCATGGGCCAAGCAGTCAAACACACGAGTCTATGGGGCCCAAACCCTATTTAAGCCACCATACTACCCAAAATTGTGATTATCCTATTTGTTGTTCAGATAGTGGCCCAGGCTGCCACTGTATAATTGAGAACCTGTAACTGTCTACTTTATCACCCAAGTGTTGGGATTAAAAGCATATATGTCAATATATCATACTTGTAGGTACAAATTTAAAGTTACTGCTTTGCTTTTTAAACATCTAGAAATTTTAAATAATTAGAACAAAATGTAGGCTTAATAGCTGACTTCCAGATATATGCCTCATGCCTCCTAACAGTTTGATTTGAATCAAGTGCGGGAGTTCTCATGTGTACCTGTGTGGGGCACATGCTAAGGTTGTTGGTTTTTAAGCATTCTAAGTCTGACAGAGCAGACATATGAAGGCTATTCCCTTTCCTTTGGTTTTTACTCTAGGAGACAGGTTTCTCTGTGTACTGCCTGTCCCAAAAATAGCTCTCTTAACCAGGCTGGCTTCGAACTACCAAATGCTGGGATTAATGGCTTAAATGCATACACGACCACTACCTGGACTCTTCCTGTGGATCTCTCATGGACCGTACTCTCTTCTGCTTTAATATACCATGGCACTAGCTCCATTCTCTAAAATGGACAAAAGCTACAATATATGAGGCTAATTTTAAAAACTAAGTTAGATTTTTTTTTATTTACTTACATGTAAGTACACTGTAGCTGTCTTCAGACGCTCTAGAAGAGAGCATCAGATCTCGTTACAGATGGTTGTGAGCCACCATGTGGTTGCTGGGATTTGAACTCAGGACCTTCGGAAGAGCAGTCAGTGCTCTTAACCACTGAGCCATCTCTCCAGCCCCGTTTTTTGGTTTTTCGAGACAGGGTTTCTCTGTGTAGCCCTGGCTGTCCTGGAACTCACTCTGTAGACCAGGCTGGCCTCAAACTCAGAAATCCGCCTGCCTCTGCCTCCCAAGTGCTGGGATTAAAGGCATGCGCCACCATGCCCGGCAAGTTAGATTTTAATAGGGCTTTGCATAAATGGTGTGAATCAAGTGACATCAATCACTGTTGTTTTTAGTCTTCCTCTGTAACATAAGCTTGCCCTAAATTTGGCTTAGTCCTCCTGGCTCCCTAAGTGCTAGGATTACAGGGGTGAGCTATCACACCTAGCAGCATGTGATATACTTAAGAGAAGTTACTTCTGAGAGTAACTGGAGAGTAAATTTCTTGGCTAAGTGAACTATGTGCCAAAAATGTACGAATTACTTTTAATAGAGCAGTAACTGCTTTAAAATTTTATGAAGTCTGAAACCTACATCCTTTACATTTTAAAGATGAATATGGGCAATAAAACGCATGCATGATAACTCAAATAATCCAAGTATTATGTAAAAACAATCAGCCTCTTCTTAGAAATCAGAGTCTTACCCAAATTGTCATATTTTCTCAGCTGTCATTTATAGATTTATTAAAGGTGACTATAATTACTGAACTTGAAAAAAACAAAAAAAAGAGTCATGGTATCTTCATTAAAGATATGTTGCTTATTTATTCTGGATCTTATATTTATAGGTAATACCAGAAGATTTCAGTATAGCAGATAAAATACAGCAAATCCTAACCAGCACAGGTTTTAGTGACAAACGGGCCCGGTCCATGGACATAGATGACTTTATCAGGTAATTACATTTGTTCTAAATGCTTACATTTCTTGACTGTGGTATCTTCAGATAAAGATTTTAAAGGCTTTTAAGCAGCATAAGGTGCTACTGGGTGAGTTATTGCATAGCACTTTCATGGAGTGTAAAGCAGTTATTTGGTGTAAAGCAGTGGTTCTCAACCTTCCTAATGCTGCAACCCTTTAGTACAGTTCCTCTTGTGGTGACCCCCCCAATCATGTCTTTTCATTCCTAGTACATAACTGTAATTTTTCCTAATGTTATGAATTGTAAATAACCTGTTGTCTTCCCATGGTCTTTGGCAGTCCCTGTAAAAGGGTCATTTGGCCCCAAAGGGCTCCTGACTCACAGGTTGAGAACCACTGGGGTGAGGATGGCAGCTAGTTAGCTGCAGCAGAACGAATGTGTTACACATAGTAAAGAGCAGTCTGCACCAGAACACAGCCTGGGGCTGTGTGTGCTGTGCCGCTTTCCTCCTGCTCCAAACTCACTGTCCGCGTTTCCTAGCTTCTGCTCACCTTCACACTAGAAAAGGCATCGGAACACACAACTGGAGTAGATGACCCATTACTTCCTTACTTAGAATACCTACTATTAAACAGAAGCAGGAAATGTCAGAACCACATCATCATTATTCATTTAATAGCAGTTATATGTCCTGAGGCAAATTCTACACCTATTAAGTTAAAGTGTACAGTTATTTCGGCAGTAGACTAAATTTTCCTTTAATTTGTATTAAGCAAGTTTCAGTTAATTACCCATTTGTACTAATCACTGATACTAACTTTGCGAAGTTACTTAACATTTCGTTAACTTTTCTTACATTGCTGGGGACTGCACTCGGGGCCTTGCCTAGCTAGAGAGTACTCTACTTCTAGGTCTGTCCACAATTTTAAAGTCTTAATGTTCTAGAGACTGAATTTAAAAATGATGGCGTGCTGTAGTTTGCTTTCTCAGTAGGACAGTCTAGAACAAGAGCTACTGTGCTGCTGGCTGGCTAGCAGGAGTTCTGAGTGGACCACTATTCCCGGGTCCTTACACTTTGCTTTCCCAGACGTTTGAGTCCCCACGGACCTCTCCTATAGGCCATCCTAAAACATAACCTCAGGTACAAATACATTATTTTAAAACTTCCTTAACTTCCTCAGCGTGCCATTTCCTAACAGAAGTCAGATAAGCACATAGTATCCTCGAAGAGAAGTCATGCATACCTCACTAAACTTCGGAACCAGAGAGTAGGCGGAGTTACTCATCTCACTTTGCCTCAACTCCCAGCTACTTGCTTTTCAGCCGATGCTGCTGGAGCAGGACAAGTGTTGAGAGCTTAGGCCAGGAACAGTGAGTATCTAAGATAATTTCAGTCAGTACCAACTTAATTCAAACAGTAGGTTACAACAAAAAACAAACATGCCATGGTTTTTACTAAGGCGCACTTAGTTCTAGTGCTTGGAGTAGGTGTCTTAAGTATGCTGACGTGTCACTGTATTAGGATTAAAGGTGGAAGGACATTATGTGTCAGAAGTTGGGATTGTGGTTTAACACCATTCCTTTTTGGTCTCCTCTTCAGGTTGCTACATGGATTCAATGCAGAAGGTATCCACTTCTCCTAGACACTTCTCCTTTGAAAACTATTTTTTTCAAGACCAAGAAAAAAATGAAATTATACAATCTTAATATTTGAGACTACCACTGATTTTGTTCTACAGGACATCATTTACTTTTTAATTTTTTAATAATACTTTTATACCATTTATTATCCTGGATGTGAAAGGTGGTTGATATATTGCTTCTAATTTTTCAAATCTACCGCAAAGGGCAGGGTTCAATTTAAATATAATGGTCTTCAAGTTTGAAAGCCGCAGACACGCACAACCATACACTTAAGCTTTCTAACGATGTCTGTATAAAGACGTTACTTTTATCCAGTGTGCTTTAGACTGTGAGGCTCACTTGGGCCTACAGCTCACTCAGCTAGTCAAAACGCCCTAGTACTCCTCCCCATTCACCTGTAAGGTACTCATGTAACTTCTTCACACACCTTCATCCTATGTATATAGTTCCTATGTGTTAATGTTTGCCCAGTGCAACACAAACATTATAATTGTGGGACCTGGAGTCTGCTGCAATGACATGTACAGGCATGTTCTACATATGACTCTACCTGTGAAATGCAGCTTAGAAACTAAAAACAAACTCATGTTAAATCACATATTTTCTTAAGGGAGACAAGATTTACAATTTTCAGATTTAGAAAAATTCTGGAGGGTTCTGTCAATAGGTTTCATTCATTTATGACTCACTTCCTTTCCCGAATAAGAGAGTCTTTTTGAGGTTGATATCAGAATCTTGCCTCAGCCCCCTAAATTCTGGGATTGCACTTGGGTACTGCAAAGTATGTTTCCAGTTTCAGTTTTCAGCTTTTTAAAAGAACAGACTACAACTACAGTTTCCTGGTTATTCCTGACTTCTAGATAATTAAAATTCTACCTGGTGCTTTTGTTGTTGTTGTTGTTCGAGACAGGGTTTCTCTGTGTAGCCCTGGCTGTCCTGGAACTCTGTAGACCAGGCTGGCCTCAAACTCAGAAATTTGCCTGCCTCTGCTTCCCAAGTGCTGGGATTACAGGCGTGCGCCACCACGCCCAGCTTTGGTGTTTTCTTTTTAAGCTATTTAAAAATTGTCAGAAGATAAATGCTGTTTAAATATTTTAATAAATTAGCGATTTTATTTATATAAGGATACTAAACTAGCTTCATTGAATAGTTGGCTCTCTTTATACTTAAAACTTAAAAGGAATATTTCCAATTAGTTTGGAAAAAGAATTCTAAGTAAACTTAAGAATATAAATTGTTTACCTACAGTTTGTCCTCCAAAATACAGCTTCTAAGTCAGAAAGTAAACACTGTTATATTAGTTATCAATAGTTAGCAGCCTGTAAGTTTGAGAAATTTCTCAAGAATATTTAATCTAGAACAAAAACACTTTACTTAGCTGCAGAAGCAACTTTTGTCATATTAATAGTAACTGATCTTAAAGTGTATGTTTATTGTCAGTTTTGTGGAGTTCACTTGTACCATCTCTACCTTAGGGAAACAATTCTGCTTGACTAGGCTTTCTCAGCTGATTTTCTTCCAACTAAAGCTTTCCCTCTATAAAACTGAATCATATTTTACCTACAAAGATGTTTATTGATATACTCTGACTACAGATAAGGACAAAGCCAATAAGGGCATATATTAAAATATATCTATAAGGACCTTCAAAGAGAGTACCTGTCCAATGCCAGTAACATTAAAGCTAACCTGTTAGGCAAGTTGTGGGCAAGTCTGTGTCTTTATTGCCTATTAAATACGAGCCATCCTCAAAACTGGAGACAAGTTCTTTGTATATAGCTCTGGCTGTCCTAGAACTTACTATGTATACAAGGCTGGCCCAGAACTCAGAAATCCACCTGCCTCTGCTTCCAATTTGCTGGAATTAAAGGCATGCACCAAAATACCCAGCAAAAACTGCTTTCTTAAATAGTTCCTGCAAGGTCAACAGAAACAGTCCTTCATTCTTCCTCTTGTCTTTAAAACAAACACAAATAGAATATATCATAAATCTGCAAGAAAACCTGAGTTCCTTCCAAAACAAAGGTGATTATATTGAAGTACATTATTTCTAAATTCATTTCATAAATTTCATTTATTAATAAGCATATTGTGAAAAAAAGTCTACATTTGATTTAGATTTCATGTTTACAGAGCTTTTCACCATGGTGTTAGGACCCCTCACAGCTACCCTCTCATTTATGACTAGTGAAGTAAAGAATCTGGCTCACTGACTATTTATAGATTTCCCCTGGGGGGACTGAGTACATCAGTAGGTTGCCTAGAGTTAGTCAAGAGATCCATGGGAGGTTCTTTGATTAACCTACTGGACTATAGAGTGGGAACCAAGGGGAAACTCCTCTATATCTTTAAACAATATTTACATGAAAACGGGCCAGTTTTCTTTCTTAGACCAGCAGCTATAAAGGTGAGTGCTGCCATTTAAAGAGTAGCCTATTTTGCCATCAATCTGTAGGCAAAATATGAAACCATCACATACCAGGTGTTAGATGGAGCTTGGTAAGACCTGCCTCGTAAGTCATCAACACTTCTCGGGTTACATACTGTCTATGCTTGGTCTATCTAACTTTTATTATGGACTACTTTCAGTGTACATACAAATGTTCATGCATCAGAAGCCAGTTTCCTTTAACAGTACGTTAAATTTTGGTGAGCTAATAAACACTTCAACTTAAATAACGGCATTGTTAAGGATCAAATTCCACTATTAGTCTTAACACCACTGGCACACACACTGCATATATATATGTATTATCCTAAGATAAAACTCCTCTCAGAATTTCTTGACTTTTTATTATACACCAACTAGTTTATATTTTAGTTTTTTACAAAGAAAATGCTAAGAAAATTATAATCACATGTCATGGTATGAAAATCATAATTCCAGATTTCTTTACACATAAGATGGAATGGTCCAGCAGCTATGTCCACTGTCACAGACTTTAGTTCCGTTCAACTGATATGGCACATCCTGCAAAATTAACTAGTCACACACAAAAAAGTCTCAAATACAGTAAAAATGTACACACAGTAAAGGTAATTTACAGTTACAAATAAGGAATGTCGTATATCTTGGCTGTTTTAGAAATCTAGGGTCAGTAGCCTTAGTCAAGGCACAGAGGATGAGTAAGCACAACTGTCTAGGAGGAGGCCAAGTATGTACAATCACTGATGAGGTATGCATGCACGCAAGTATTCAAAATTGCTCAGTCTTGCTACGAAAACTGATCTGAGTTAAAGGAAATTCTGTGGCTTCCCCTATTTTCCACATCTGGATTACTTCCACAATCTTTAAATAAAATTGGCAAGGATATCCAAAAGCAATCACTATTTGGGTAAATGAAACAAAATACTTCACTAATCCGAATTGTTAGTTGTGCCTCTTGGACTAGAAGCATTTTGTAGACAAAGGAGTGTCTCACAAAATTGAAATGTCATTCAGATGAAGGACAAGATATTTTCCACACACTTAAGATTTCAAAAACGTCCAAGTGGCCTTTACAGTTGGACCACCATTTGTTACAGAATTGGGGATTCTGGGGATCCTTTAGTAACAAATACCAACTTAGAGGGCTCGGGGTCTCTTGGGGTTAATTTGCTTGCTGGCTTGTTCTTCCTCTTGTAGCGCTGCACGAAAAGATTTCACTTTATCTTGGAATAAGAAAAGAACAAGGAAATAAGTATTATAAAACAAGCAATACAGTGCACAGCTTTTATAACATCTATCAAATGCCTCATAACTATGTTCAACTGTAACTCTCATGCATACCTAATACTTATTTTTGACCAGTTTTATACACATTTTATACTATTGAGTTTTAGTCTGTTTCTATTCTTTTGAGATTGCAGGAAGCATTTAAATGTAATCCTATCTAGAAGGGAAGTGATGAGTCTTACTCAGATGTAAAGCAGATAGATACTCCTTTCAGTATTATGACGTTTCTTCTACTCAGTCCTACTCCACCATTTTCGGAAATAACATGCTTTCTCATCAGGGATTATGAGAGAAGTTAATAGAACAATACATAATTGCTCTTACATAGTCTATCTAGTACCTTTTATTGACCAGGTTATCAATAGGTTAATAAATTATTAAATTACCAGGAGCTATGGAAATGAGAGGCTTTTTTTTTACAGCAGTGGTGCTCACAGGGAAATGGCTTTTCCCAGAACACTTAAGTCATGGCTGGAGATGTTTTAATTATCAAAATGGTATGGTATTGCCCTCTAGTGGATAAATGCTTATAAGCAAGAATGCTCAAACATTTTCCTTTGCCTGGGACAGCACCCTCAGCAAACAATGACCAGCTTGGGCTCTAAACAGTGACAACAGGTATGTTACTCTACTCTGGCTGCAATGTATCTGGTATGCTGTGCGTGAGACCTACATGTGAAATACAATATTTTACGAAATTAACTTTTCTGAAATAGTCACTAATGACCATATTTGACATATGATGTCCAATCACCAACTTCATGAAGGGCTTGCTTTACAATGCTAAGCAGCAAACCTGTGGCTAAAAGTAGGAATTTCACTCTGGTTTTATGCGCGCGCGCGCGCGCACACACACACACACACACACAAATGAACACTCAGGGAAACAGGAGCAAAATCAATATATACAAGGTACACAAGCAGAAAGGGCATGACACGTGACTAGCGACAATGGAAATGTTAAGTTTTTAGTCATGTGAATGACTACACATGTGCTGTGTTCACAGGAACAGGTCCTTGCCTCTTTCAAGGGAGACAGGAGATGTGTATTCTGGAGACAACTGTGAGGGGCAATGGCCTAGGAACACAGATTAGCTTACCCAAAGTCCATGTTTCAAGTACAAATAATTTTATGAAGGTTTTATAGTAATGGAACAAAGAAAGTCATGAAGCCACTTTTTTGTTGTTTTTAATGCAATGGTGGAAACATCTGAAAGGTGGAATTCAGCCTGGAGAAATCTCTGCTGTTGGCCTCAGATACTATCTCATAATATTTATCTTCTGATTGGTTTTGTTAATAGTCTCCAAAAAAGTTTTTATCAAGTTGTTAGGTCTGCTTTTATCTGCTAGTTACACAAAGTGAGACCCAACACAAAAGTGAACGGGGAATGGCTTCGCTGGGGTTCGGGATCTGCAACATTCCGCTGGCTCCACGTGGCTGAGATTCTAACCACTCAGCCTCTGGAGACAGTCACTTTCCAGGAAGTCTACTTTGCTGCCATGTTATAAGAAGGTCTCTGTTGTTTATCACGACACAGACCACTCTAGAGGAGCTGGACTTCCAGGGATTTTATGTCTGTCTGTCTGTCTCCCTCCCTAGCTATCACAGGAACTCTGGACAACAGTCTGAGACTGCACTCACTTCTCTTTACATGGACTGTAGGGATCAAAACTTAGGTTCTCACCAGAAAGAAGCACTTGTTGCCCAGGAAATCACCCCCCACGAAGGCTGTTTTTTAATTTTTGTTTTAAGAGAAACAATGTCTTTTTTTGTTTTGAATGGAAGTGCTAAAATTGTCTACTAACAATCTTTGCCTTGTATGCCATCATACAAAACCTCATTACTACACATCCTAATGCCACACTAAATGGAAAATAAATTACCTCGTAACTCAGTTAAAATGTCTATTTTCTGCTCAAGAATAGCTTCAAGTTGTGTAGCATATGAGTCCACATCATAGTCTACTTCTTCAGTCATCTCTAGGAGAGCCTTTTCATCTTCTATCCAGCGAATGGATTCCTAACAATAAAAATTCAATAGAAAGACTTATAAATTGTTATGTTTCACAAATATTTATCATATCAGACTGATCTACATATTGTGAATTCTAAGTCAAATACAAACTGATACTTTCAAAAATATTAGTAGACATGACCTCTTTATTCAGTCAAATTAAATGTTTCCATAAACTATTTTTAGCTCGGGAGTGAACCCTGGCCTGCTTTGTACGGAGGCAAGCACACTGCCACTCACCTGCCTCCTCAGACCCGCTCATTAATTTATCACTAGTATATGGATGGATTGTTGGTTTTTTTTCTCCTCTTGTTTTCAAGGGTTTCTCTGTGTAGTCCTGACTGTCCTTGAACTCACAGAGATCCATCTGCCTCTACCTCCCAAGTGCTGGGATTAAAAGTGTGAGCCACCTTGGGCGGCAGTGGTGGCGCACGCCTGTAATCCCAGCACTTGGGAGGCAGAGGCAGGTGGATCTCTGAGTTCGAGGCCAGCCTGGTCTACAGAGTGAGTTCCAAGACAGCCAGAACTACACAGAAAAACCCTGTCTGAAAAAACCAAAAAAAAAAAAAAAAAAAAAAAAAAAAAAAAAAAGTGTGAGCCACCAATGCACAGCCTGTTCATTATACTAAAGAAACACTGCAGAGATATTTACTACTACATGCCCTGCAAATATAAACATATACAACAAAATAATTTTAAAATAATAATAGTGTTCTATTCAAAGAATTCAGACAGTTCTGATTAACTTAAGGTCTGTGTGTCATAAGGTCTTTTCTTACATACCTGGAACACTGCTCTATGATCTTCTACAACCTGTTCTTCCATCTCGACCATCTGGGAGACAGCTTCGTGGAAAGTAAACAATTGTGGAGAAACTTCTTCTTCCTTAAAACACAAAGTTTACAAATATGACCTAAAGCTTATTATTTTTAAATGTCATTAAGTTTTATTTTTACTTTTTCTTCTTGGGAGCCTACTCAGAAACTCATGTTTTTAAAAATGGCTCATATTCTACCACTAAGCTATAAGCCCAGTCTCAAAAGCAGTTTTGCAGTCTTTTTAGAAAAGCAAATTAAACTTTGGAGACAAATGGGAAAAAGCTATTAAAATAATAGAAGAAAAGCCACAATGTTTTTCTCTAGGTCAAAATAATATGTCTAAGTAAATCAACCAACTTGTAAGTAAATAATTTTCACTTAGGAATTTATTATTATTTGTGGACGTACCCTCTTGGGTACGTCTCTTGGAACAGGCCAGCTTTAGTTACTGTAAGTTTCTCTCACGTTTGTTTTACTACTTTGTGCCGGCTTCTCTTCACTAACAATTTCCTTCACATACACATGACTCTATGACAACATGAAACAAAACACAGAGACCACACTTCCACTTTTGTTTTTGAAAAGGCAGGCTCTTGCTCTGTAAGTGGCCGGCCTGATACTATGTAGCTCCAATGCCTGCCATTACAAGTGCTCAGCATACAGGCATATGCCACCACGCACAGATTAAGTTTCTTCTTGTGAAAGATGTAAGGACACAATCTTTGATTGGTACAATATATTTCACAGTGACTATCAAAATCAGTATTTTCAAGGACTAAACTTTTTCAAACAAAACCCTAATTTTATGCTATATAAATCATTTACTAATTTACTTTTTTATTTTTATTTTTATTTTTTTGGAGACAGGGTTTCTCTATATAGCCCTGGCTGTCCTGGAACTCACTCTGTAGACCAGGCTGGCCTCGAACTCAGAAATCCGCCTGCCTCTGCCTCCCAAGTGCTGGGATTAAAGGCGTGCACCACCACCGCCCGGTCATTTACTAATTTTTATAGTAAAAAGTTCAATTGTTTGAAAAGAAACAGAAATCTCTCTCTCCTGCTTAGGATGGTTTCAAACTGCTGAACTAAATCATCCCTCCTGCCTTAAATTCCCATATAGTTGGAACTACTTGATGTATTTTTAGATTTGTCTAGATTCCTGGGTAAGCCGATTCTTAGCAATCCTGCTTAGAGCCTCTCTGGAAATTACAGGTTTATACCACATGGCTAGGTAGTTAGTTTTTTTTTTTTAATAAAAATCTCAAATGACAAATCATAATTGTATTTCAACAACAAAGAAACACATGAAATACAGGCATGTTTTGATAGTTACATCAACTCAAAACTTACCAGTCTTAGCTTTATTTTGGAGTTTCCTGACTATTCTATTAACTCACTGTTTTCTCACAATCTGGCTTTAGTGTCAAAGACACTTATGTAGAAATCTATTTAGAAATGTGAGTAGAAATGGCATTTACAAGAAAATCATTCAAAATTCTAAATGTATGAAAAAAGCATGTAGACAATTGACTTTCATCATGTGATCATTCTTAAAGGTTTACATAATCAAGTTAGTAAAGAATTTTTTATCTTTTCTATGGATATAATCTGCTTTTATCCGGACATGCTAAAACCCTCATATTCTCTTTCATGAATATTTATCCCCACTTGGCTCCTACTTCCTCTTCAGGCCCAGAATACCCTGGTTCCTTTGGACCAGAAACTATACAAACTCCTGCACTGCATACACTTAACTCCCAAACAACATGTTTGTCTATAGGAGGATATTTTTGGAATTCTAATGTACTTCATTAACCATCTACTTAATATTTGTTTATATCAAGGACATATTTTAGACTCTATTGTTTTCAGTCTCTCTTGCTGAGGAATTTGGAAGAATATGTACACATTCACTAACATTTAATATAATGATATTGATGAATAATGTCAAGGTAAGTTCCCTGGTGGTAGCAAAGTTAAAAGATTTGCACACTGAAACATGGGGTATATAAAAGCTGATGTAGCATTTTAAAACTCTGGATTGAGACTAGAGAGATGGCTCAGAGGTTAAAAGCACCGACTGACCTTCCTAAGGCCCTGAATTTAGTTCCCAGCAGCCACATGGCTGCTCACCTCTCTACTAGAATCTGCTATCCTAGCCTCCTTCAGCAATGTACACACAGGGTGCATAGATATACATGTGGCAAACGATCATACACAAAAATAAATCTTAGTATCATGTCCAGGCATAGTTCAGGGTTTGCTTTGAGAGTTTAAGAACAACTGTGGTGTCTTTCAAAATTTAGGAAGATAGACTGAAGCTAGGATCTCATTTTCAGTTCTTTGTCTTTAATGGTCTTTCTACTTTGACAAGCTTTTTACCTACTGAGTCATTTCCCAGGCCTGTCTACCTTGCTTGTTCTATTACACTGCTGCCCTTGTTAGCCTGGAACTTACTATGGCTTCAGGTTGGCAGCAATCCTCTTGCCTCAAGACCCCCAAGTCCTGGGACTACAGTTTGTGCTACATGTCCAGATCACATGCTTTCTCATTTATACTTGCCTATCCTTATAAAATATATATTTTAAAAATAACTAGGGCTGGAGAGGTAGCTCAGTGGTTAAGAGCACTGGCTACTCTTCCAGAGGTTCTGAGTTCAATTCCTAGCAATGACATGGTGGCTCACAACCATCTGTAACAGGATCTGACGCCCTCTTCTGGTGTGTCTGAAGACAACTACAGTATACTCATTATACATCAAAACAAAAAAATAATTAAATGTACTTTGAAATTATATGATTTTTTTATATTTCAAATATAGGAAAATATAGATTTGATGGATGTTAGCATTTTTGTTGGGGTTATGTTTGTTTATGTTTTGGGGTGTTGCTGGGGTTATTGTAATTTTTAATAGTTACTTTATCTGTTTAATGCATATAATTATGTTGATAGATTTTTACAAAGATTTATACATGATACATAATCTTAGACTATTTAGTTACTAAATTTTAATGGAGGCATAAGGTATGAATACTAAATAGGCTATTATCAGAGGGCTAATAAGCCAGGAAATTATTTTGGATTCATGAGCTTGCATTCTGTCACTGCCACTGTGGAAAGAAAGCAACCAGAAAAGCAGGCTATACTCCAGTAAAGCGGTACTTATCTGAACAGATGGCTGCTTAGGGCACAGAGTGGATTGTGGATCCCTGCGCTAGATGACAGTGTTCAATTAAGTTCTGCTATGGATGAAGCAAACTATGGTTCCAATAGTAACAATGAGATTATGTCACTTACATTTTGTTCACAGAGAAGTTTTAGATCATCTCTCTGAGGGGAACTCCCCACACCCCACTGTGTTTCTAAGTCATCAATCTGGCTTGGTGGATGGTGCATTATTGGACGGACATCACCAGCAGCAGTTGGATCTACAGTCAATTCTTTCACCCTATAAATACAGAAAAGTTATCTAAAACTACCAAAGACTCATGCACACAAACAAGAAAAGAACCATTTCAATACAAAAGCAATTCAATTAGCACAGTAAGACTGATGATGTCACTTTATAGGTCAAATTTATCTGAAATTTGTGCATTTGTTTGTTTGTTTGTTTGGTTGGTTGGTTGGTTTTTCGAGACAGGGTTTCTCTGTGTAGCCCTGGCTATCCTGGAACTCACTCTGTACACCAGGCTGGCCTCGAACTCAGAAATCCGCCTGCCTCTGCCTCCCAAGTGCTGGGATTAAAGGTGTGCGCCACCACGCCCGGCGCATTTGTTTGTTTAATGCTAGTTTACTTAAACAACTTTATGCTAACTTCAACTGTAATTATTGTTCATAACCAAGGAAAGTTAGCAAAATATATGTATTAAATACTTTAAAGAAATAAGTTATATCTTATGATATAAAAATTGTTAAGATCCATAAAGAAACCACTAACAAAGCCAGGGAAGTTTATACTGCTTAGATAAGATAGCTAAGTAAGAAATAACTTCATTCTGCTAAGTTATTAAGACAGGGTCTCACTGTGTATGCCTGGGTGTCACTTGCAGATCACTGAGGGTGGCCTCAGACTTAAAGGATCTGCTTGTCTCTACCTTCCAAGTACTGGATTAAAGGCTTGTGCTACCATGACCAGCTCACTGCCTGAGATCATAAGAATCTTATGTCATTTTGTAAAGCTGTACATCCTACTTAAGTTAACACACTTTAAAAAGGATATACGTTCTGAATCACAAGGATCAGTATCTCCTTGCTGACAAACTATCACACAACAAAGATAAATATACAAAAGTGACATCATCTTTTAAAAAGAAAAAGGGAAGTATGGGACTTTAAATTCTAAATAAACTTTTTAAAGAAAATTAATAAAGGACATAAAAATGCAGATCATGCAGTACAACCACCACCTGCTAAATGAAAATGAAAATGGCTTGGAACAAAAGTAATAAATGAAATGTGTATATGCAGCACAATTCAAAACAAGCTAGTCAAAGAAAAATCTCAAGTACAGAATGAAGCAGAACCTGGTAATCGAAGGAGAAAAGTCGTCATAATCGTAAGAAGGAGAGAGGTCAGGGCGACTGCCACTGCCCTGGGAGAAGGGGATGTCTGAAGGACTAATTCCAAACTCCTTTACTCTGCAGTGCCAAAACAGCGAGAATTAAGAGAGCGCTTGGTAGACACAGCAATGCAGTTTTTGTTTAGAAAGAGTAGCCACATTGTTGTAAGAGAATTTAGAATATGATTTCATAAATGTTTCTACACTTATGCTTTATTGATCCCCAGCTTAAAAAAATAGGAAGAAAAAGTAAAAAAACAAAACAAACTCCTAAATCTTTCCTTGGAAACGTCTCATGGCAAGGCTGCCATCTGAATCTGAAGGTCCCTTGCTTTAACTACATGACCCAATCAATCTAATTTCTTCATGTGGACAGCAGCATTTTTTTTTTGTTTGTTTTGTTTTTTTTTGTTTTTCGAGACAGGGTTTCTCCGTGTAGCCCTGGCTGTCCTGGAACTCACTCTGTAGAC
Source organism: Apodemus agrarius (assembly GCA_964023405.1). Classification (NCBI taxonomy): domain Eukaryota; kingdom Metazoa; phylum Chordata; class Mammalia; order Rodentia; family Muridae; genus Apodemus; species Apodemus agrarius. The sequence continues at coordinate 49,480,455 of OZ030020.1, read as the reverse complement.
CAGGCTGGCCTCGAACTCAGAAATCCTCCTGCCTCTGCCTCCCAAGTGCTAGGATTAAAGGCGTGCGCCACCACCGCCCGGCTACAGCAGCATATTTTATCAGCCTTGATGAATCAACATTTTGAGTGTGTGTGTGTGTGTGTGTGTGTGTGTGTGTGCGCGCATCTCAATGTCATACACAGACATATATATGTATGTGTACGTTAACAGTTGATGTGGAATGACAACACTGTCCATTTTATTTTCTGTTGCTAAACAATCTGGCTTGATGAGCTGGCCTGTTTTCCTCCTGTCTCCCAGCTCCGGGATTACAGATGTTTGCCACTGTGCTCTCTGTGCTCAGGGTTATACATGCACGCTGGGGATCCGACCTCAGTCTTCATGCTTGAGCATTAAGCACTTTGCCATGGGACCTCAGCTTCTGCAGTGCTTCACAAGCCAGATATGAGAATGAACGTCATTAAAATGTTTTAGGGTACCCACGATTTGCAATCTGGGTACCCTAAGACATTTTAACTTACCATTTAGAATTGTATTATCTATGAAGCCTCCATATGACTGAAAAAACAACATGGTTAAAAGCTTTTGTGGTTGGTGACGTTGATTATGAATGTGGGAGGTAAATGTTTTAGGAATGAAATTTTAAAATGTTTTTGCTAAGGACTATAACAGTTACATATAACTGAATTGTATACATCTTGCATCACGTTTTAATAGTAGCTGTTACTTTTTAAGTACTAGATTTTATTACTTCTAGGCATTATATAGATCTGGGTAAGAATCTTATTTTCATTTCACAGATGATAAACTGACTTAGATAAATCACATATGTCATCTGATGTTATTCAGAAAGAATATGGTGTATCTACAGTACGAGCTTACTTGAGTACAAATTATTTCTATGCCATTTAAGATACTATCTGAATTCTATTTTTCTTTTTTCTTTCTCTCTCTCTCTCTCTCTCTCTCTCTCTTTCTTTCTTTCTCTCTCTCTTTCTCTCTCTTTTTGGTTTTTTGAGACAGGGTTTCTCTGTGTAGCCCTGGTTGTCCTGGAACTCACTCTGTAGATCAGGCTGGCCTCGAACTCAAGAAATCTGCCTGCCTCTGCCTTCCAAGCGCTGGGATTAAAGGCATGCACCACCACCACCCGGCTTAATTCTATTTTTCTTAGGTCAAACTAAATATCTTTCTCCATAAGCCAAAACCTAGTCAAATGAACACACACACACACACACACACACACACACACACACACACACATTTCTACTTGTATCCATTCACTGTCGAAGGTTTAATATCAGTTTGTCTCTACCCTTTTACTGGAGGCAGGCATGTATGTATGTATGTATACATATATTTCTTATGTTTCTTATTTCTTATATGTTTCAGAATCCCCTCACTGAGAAACACTATTAGTGTTACCCACAGAATTCTCTATTACATATCCTCCTGTGCAAGCCAAACTATGTATACTAATAAATTTTCTAAAAATGACACAAAAAATAAATAAAAAGCAAGAAAGCAAGCTGTGGACAACTCTGTGTTCGATGGCTCTAAGTGTGTCTGTTCCTGGAGCAAACCCTCTGCTTCAGGATCCCGGGTCACAGGCCTCTGGTACAGCGGTTCTTGGAACAGCTCTCCCTCACTAATTTTCTCTGCTCTGTTTTTCTTTCTTTTTTCTTCTGGAGACTTCTGTGCAGCTAATGATGACCTTAAACTCCTGAACCTCTTGATCCCCTCTGACCTACTGGCTTGATAGTGAATCTCAGTTTTATTAATTGACTAAAGTGGACTTAACATCTTGATTATTAACTCCAACATGCTCTGTTTTAAACTATCCCCAAACTCCTACAAAACACTTCTAAAATATATACTTTTAACTAAAATAGACTAAAAACTAATTTCCCAGTGTTGTCCTCAACATTTTACAAAGACACCTTCCCTCGGTCCTCAACAGTCCTTTGACACAGGTATGGCCATTGATCTCACCATGCTAAGGACAAGGAGGACAGCACAGCACAGCACATTAAGCTCTGGTGCCAGGAAGCAGGGAGGCAGATACTTTGTCCTGAAAACTATTCTTCCATCTCCATGCTGAGTCTTAATAAAAAGAGGTAAACAAGCTGGCAAGCTGGAGATGTAGCTTATTATGGAGAATGGTCACGGCCCCAGGGCAATCTTTAGGACAACAGAGTGCAGGAAAGTCCTCCGATGGTGCACGCCTCTATTCAGCAATGGGAAGGCAGAGGCAAGAAGAACACAGAATTTAACATCAGCCTCAGATACACACTGAGTTGGGAGGACAGCTTGGATAGCAAAATACATCAAACTAGTGGTCTACATAGTCAAAAATCTGAAAAACTTGGGATCTCACTGTATGCAGTAGCTTCAGGTTAACAGGGATTTTTTGGTTAAAGTTCTAAGACATGGAGGGGTTTGTTTTAATTCTATCAGATATCTAAAACATTTTTTTAATTCTGTAATAAGAATCTACCACAACAAAATATTCCCTATTCCTCCATGAGTAACTGGGAAAAGCATCTAAAAATTATTTTTAAAAACTCCTACATACTAAAAAATTAATTAAAAAACAATGTCTGCGACTAAAAACTCAGTTCAAACTTTAAAAGTTATTAAAAACGGAACCTACTTAAAGCTTTATTACATTTTTGAGTAGCTATTACACTTTGTACTTCTGCAGGTTTCCCCGCGGGCTCCAAGCAGGGCCCAGGCCTACCTCATGCCTAGCGCATGGGCACTGGGTACTTCCCTAAACCATCAGCTAGCGCTTCTTCACAGTCCTTACTATCAACTAAAACTCTCTTCGGCTGAAGAGAAGAAAGAAGCACAATGTACAAGTCTAAAAGAATAACCAAAATACAGTTACTAATGTTACTCAAAGGTACATTTATAGGTATGAAAACAACTTTTTTGTTTGTTTGTTTTTGTTTTTTGAGACAGGGTTTCTCTGTGTAGTTCCAGCTGTCCTGGAACTCACTCTGTAGACCAGGCTGGCCTCAAACTCAGAAATCCGCCTGCCTCTGCCTCCCAGAGTGCTGGGATTACAGTCGTGCGCCACCACCGCCCGGCTGAAAACAACTTTTTAAAAATAAAAACAAAATTATTTAAAGAACTCAGGTGACCTCAAGGTAGAGAGCAATAGGTTTGAGCAGTTTCTTTTCTGAAGGACACCAGAAGTTCTAATGGAAGCTAGTTAAGAGCTGCTTCCCAGATTCTTCTTTTGTTTCAACAGAAGAGATTTGGGAGGGTCTGCAGGAAGGGCTTTCCAGATAGAGTTTGCATAGCCCTAGCTCAGAAATCCCCCTGAATCTCTCATGAAGAGATTTTTAAATAATAATAAACTTTGCCTGCCTCTGCCTCCCAAGTGCTGGGATTAAAGGCGTGCATCACCACTGCTTGGCCAGCTTTTTTCTATGTATAAGAATTTATATACATATATATATATATATATATTTTAATTTGTTTGTTTGTTTGTTTGTTTGTTTGTTTTCGAGACAGGGTTTCTCAGTATAGCCCTGGCTGTCCTGGAATTCACTCTGTAGACCAGGCTGGCCTCAAACTCAGAAATCCACCTGCCTCTGCCTCCCAAGTGCTGGGCTTAAAGGTCTGCACCACCACTGCCCAGCTAAGAATTTATACTTTTAAAAAGATGGAAAATAAAGTCTATTTTGACTAAATAAGAAAAAATATGTTTTTGAAGAAAATTATGACAATTTCCATATTAGAAGTATGCCATAAAGATTATTTTCTGTGGGTTGGAGAAATGGCTCAGCAGTTAAGAGCACTGACTGCTCTTCCAGAGGTCCTGAGTTCAATTCCCAGCAACCACATGGTGGCTCATGACCATCTGTAATGGGATCTGATGCCCTCTTCTGGTGTGTCTGAAGACAGCAACTGTGTGTGGTATGTGTATAATCTTTTAAAATCATATATAATTATTATATGTATATATATATAAAATCTATTATATATATATATAATCTTTTTAAAAAAAAGAATTTTAACTGTAGGCTAATTATAAGTTTAACATCAGTATAGACATTTAAATCTTCAGGAGCAAAGAACAGATCCAGATGAATTGGGGGAGAAGTACATGTGGAGTTTCATCAAAACACTGTACACATGTATGAGATTCTCAAATATAAATGTATTTATAAAATCATGCTGGAGCAGAGTGTAGTCTCTTGGAGATGGACATGTAACTCAAGCAAACCATGGATTCCCAAACTTCGCTTGGAACTTATTTCTTTGGTGCCCTTTGAATTGGATTTCACTGAGCACGACCAAAACAGTGATCTTTTCTCCCCTGGAGTGTTGGATAGAGAGACTCTGTCACCCACCCTGGGTATGTGGTAAATGGTTCCTGTCATGACATAGTCACCAACAGTATGGGTAACAATTCTATTTCTGGAATTAAAAAAACAAAACTAATAAATAAACAAAAATAAAAAAAATTATGCAAATAATCACTCCAAACAAGAAGTGTGTGTGTGTGTGGGGGGGGGAAGATAACACAACAAAATAATAATTCTATCATAACTCAGAATTCCAAGGGCATCTGAAACTATTATGACTATAAGGCAAAACGCTTATAGTTCTCAGTGTTTCCATATGTAACAACTCAGTTGTTTACTGAAGTTGGAAATGTTACTGATGTGAATAACATATCATCCATATGCAGCACCGCAAAGAACTGAAGAACTGTTATCACTTAAATGAAACATGAATGCCTATATGTATGGAATTGTGTGTGTGTGTGTGTGTGTGTGTGTGTGTGTATTTAATTGTATACAATCAGGAATAATTCCAGTACAAAGCAAAACAATTTAAGAAATTAACTCCCTAGTTTCTAATAATATATAAAAATATTTAATATTATATAATTATATAATAGAAAGTAATATAAGAATTTCTATCACTGAAATGTAAAATATTATGAATCATAACTTGTTGGAATGGAAAAATATAATCACATTATGGGACAAAAAGGTCAACTTTAATAAAGATGTCAGTCTTACCTAATTATGGAATTTTTCTACTTATTTTTTTCGATTTTACAAAACAATTCTAAATAATGTTAGAGAAAAAGTAAAACTTATTTGAAACTTTGAAGAAAAATGTGATAAAACTTGTCCTATGGAGTTCTCTGGTATTTACGATACAGATTTCATGTCAGAGGTTAGAAATACCATGGAACCGGTATCATTCTGCCTCAGTATCATCAAAGGCTACAACTACAGGTTTGTGTCACCATGCCTGGTTTCCCTAGCAGACAAAGAGACACAGTATATACTGCTCTAATATATTAAATTTCAAATTTTAAAATATAGCAATCATTTTCATACCTATTTGCATATCTTAATGTATTAAGAGTATTTTCACAGGATGCCATTCCTGGAGAGATTGTGGCAATCTATAGAGGAAGCAAAGATAAAATCATAAATAATCAAGACAATAAATATGACAAATAGCTCAGTAAGATCTAATCTTACAATCACTTTTAAATGTTTATATCGGTATCTAACTCTAAGATCTATTACATATAACCATTATAAAATCTAGTTACAATTTTTTTCAAAGTACTAGAAAGTCATTTAAAATCCAGCAGAAACTGAAGGCAAACATTTAGAAAAAGGAACCGTACAGACTGGCTCTCCGCCTATTTTTACTTTACTAATGGGATAGTATTCTTCCAGAGACAACACCCCAGTAATGTCACACAGACTACTGAAGTCTCTTTAGGAACTAGAGAAACAGTGAAAGGCCGTTTGGCAGTGGAGAGCTAGCAGCTAGAAAAGGTAAACTGTCCTGTAAGAGAGAGAGAGGAAGACTGAGGCTGCACAAACCTCTGGTTGATTATCTAGCTTGCCATGAATACAACAAACTGTAAGCAGTATTGCAATATAATACTTTCCACTGAATTAGTAGGAATCACATCTTAAATGCAACCTATCTAAATAGAAGGGCAATTAATTATAATTAGCAAAACTCTAAAACTTCCATATTTTTTATTTTTATTCCTTCAGGATAAAAAGAAAAGCAAATCCAAAACAAACAAACAAACAAACAAACAACAACAAAATCCCAAGCCAACTTACCATGCAAGTACGAGAATTTTCACCTATGAAGGAATCTCTCAACACCTGAGTGAGTTTACTTGCTCGGAAAGGAGTATGGGGTTTATTTCTACCTAAGGCTCGGATGCACTCCTAAAAAACAAGAAAGCATTTCTTACCAACTACACTTTATTAAAGAGTTATTTTAATGAGGTTTCTTAAGGTCTACTGAGCTCTGAAAATTCCAAATTTTACAGTATTTCACAATGGTTTCTTAAATGTTCATTCAAGAAAATGAGTAACAGTAAAAGCAAACCTCTCTTTTCTAAAACCTAAAAACATGACCAGTGTTCAAATTTCAGGCAACAGGAATGTTGTAAGAAGTTCAGATTTTAAAATGGAATCCCCAAAGCTATAGCGATCTTATTGTAATCCTTCCAATTTCTGATTTTCTAGTAAGGGGAAAAATATAATAACCCTTTAAATTATTTTGGCCCAAGTTTCGCTTATTTGCTTTTGTCAACAGTATTCTGTTTTTTATTTTTTGTTTTGAACTTTTTCACCGTCTCCTACCTCCTTTAGGGTTGCTGCCTGTGGGTCTTTAAGAGGCTCACACAGCAGAGTAAAGGAGCTCTCCGTGAGAACCAGAGGACACTGTATATCTTTTTGGGTCCTGTCTAATAGATGGGAGATTTTTCTTAGCTCAATTCCATAGCTGTTTGCCCCACTATGAAAACCAGGCTGACTATAGCCCTTTTATAATCTAGCTAAGCAACCATAGAAACAGCCTGTCCGGTTTTTTCCTTTAAATTATTTAAGAACAACATAGATATGTGCATGGAACAATTCTTTTTTTTTTTTTTTTGGGTGGGGGGTGGGGGGGTGTTTCAAGACAGGGTTTCTCTGTGTAGCCCTGACTGTCCTGGAACTCACTCTGTAGACCAGGCTGGCCTCGAACTCAGAAATCGCCTGCCTCTGCCTCCCAAGTGTTGGGATGGAACAATTCTATATACAATAAAATCTGTACCTTCCAGTATGATAATTTAAATTTGTAAGCCTTCTCTTTACCACTGAGTAATCGAGCTTAATATGTGCAGTAAGAGGCCCTTCATAATCACACCGGACTTACCTTGAGTGCTAAAAGGCTTTTGTTGATTTCAGCACCTTCAAGCCTGGTCTGCCTGTCTGCACTGGATGTGTCGGCTCCTCTCTCGTTCCCAGCCAGGTCAATGAGAGAAAATTTACCATGTAGCTTTCCCTTCCTTCTCAGGATGATTTGAAACACGGCATGACTCCGAGAAGAATGTGCATTGGCAGATGTTTGACCAGATGTTCTACAATGTAATTAAGGACATACTGACACATTAGCGCTTTGACATGCTAGCCAGTCTTGCCTTTGGCGTTGCTGGTCCGCTAAGTGCACAGGGTCTACCCCGGAGCTCGGGGACTCACCTGCAGCTGTTGCCGATGTCAATGAGCTTCAGCACGTCCTCCACACACTTGACCTCCCGCTCCTGCAGCCCGACCACCTGCACCTGCTGCTTGCCATCCTCTAGGACTCTTAGTTTCGTTTTCCTATTTAATAAGTCAAACACCTGGAGAAAACCGTATCTGAATCAGAAACTAGCTTTAAAAAAAAAAAAATCACCTCTAGCCGGGCTGTGGTGGTGCGCGCCTTTAATCCCAGCACTTGGGAGGCAGAGGCAGGTGGATTTCTGAGTTCGAGGCCAGCCTGGTCTACAGAGTGAGTTCCAGGACAGCCAGGACTACACAGAGAAACCCTGTATCGACCCCCCCCCAAAAAAAATTACCTCTACAAAACAGTACAAAAGTAGTAAGACTAGTATTTTCAGTACAATGTCCAACATTTGAAAGCTTGAAAAGACATCAACTATTATATTTACAATCACATAAATCTTTGTGGAGGTCATAAAATAAAGCAATATATTCAATACCACCAAATTATATACTTAAAAATGGCTAATATATGAATAGACACATGTTTTATATAATATATATGTGTGTATATATCATATATTATATATTAAAAAAAACACATTTTCTGGGAACTGGAAGACAACTCAGTTGGTAAACTGCTTGCCAAGCAAGTACAAGGACCTGAGTTTGATCCCCAGAAATAAAACAGTCTATCAATCACAGTATTGGACACATGGAGACTGTGGGGCACAGTGGTCATCTAGCCTATCCTAACTATTCAGCAGCAGGCCACAGTGAAAGTCCCTGACTCAAAAAATACAAAGTATAGCTCCTAAGATATACACCTGAGGCTGACTACTGGCCTCTACGTATACACATGTGTAGTACACCTACACATGTGCGTACCCACATATATGCACTCATATACTCCGATACACCAAGGAAAACAAAACTTCTCACATACCTTTCCACTATAAATTTCAAAAAATGTTGCATATACTTGAAGTTCTAGTTTCTTATAGTTTGGCTTCTTCAGCATTAAAAAAACATCTCGAGCTGTCGAAAATTTCACATAATCAGTTTGTTAAGATACAGTTCTATAAATTTCTTTTCTATTTTTTGAATAATCATTTAATAATGCTAGGTTAACAGTGTCAATAAAAATATTAAAACATTAGTTTGAAAAGTAAAGTTGTAAAAGAAGCTCTTTTGTTTTAGGATCTATGAAAGGATGCTACTATTTCTCCTTGAAGGGGGTCAACATGAAGCTCAGTTGGTAGTGTCTGCCCAGTACGCACCAAGCCCATGGGTCAGTCTGCAGCACTGCATAAACCAGGTATACAGCCCAATAGAAGCCCAGCATTCAGATGTTAGAGAGAAGAAATAGAAATTCAAGGTAATCTTCAGTTACACAGAAAAATTGAGGTCAGCTTACAATACATGAGCTCCTATCTCAAGAACTGTGTGTGTGCGTGTGCGCGTGCATGTGTGTGTGTGTGTGTGGGGGGGGTACGATCCAGTAACAATTAGCCACTGCATAATTTATAGTAATCTCTAATAGAGATTATTACTCTATCTTTATTAGTGACCCAATATATAAAGTTTTCTGTTTTTGTTTTGTCACCAAGAGTTTAATCTTGCATTTCTTTTATGACTGTCTTTTTTGAAACAGGATCTCAGATAGGCATGGTTGGCTCAAATCTGCTCTGCAGCTGAGGATGGCTGTGAACCCAGATGATCTTGCCTTTGCCTTCTAAGAACCAGGATTCAGGTATGTGCTACCATGTCTGATCATGACCTCACATTTCTTTTCAAATAATCTGAAATCAAACAGTTGCTATAATATATTGTATATACCTGGACAACAAAAATGAACAATAAAATCTTATTCAAACAGACCTGAATAATATTTAAGAATATCGTAAACTATGTACACAAAGGATACTTACCTGCTAATGCATAAATTCCCTTAGAACAATCCTGGTTCTTTCCTGAAAAGTCACCACCCATAGTCTACATTTGGAAAGAAAATAAATAGACATTATTCAGGAATAAATTCTAAGAATTTAGGTCCTGGGGTTGGGGTGATAACTCAGTCAATAAAGTACTTGTTAAGCAAATATGGGAACTTGAGTTCTAGCTCCCAGAAGCCATGTAAAATAATCCAAGTGTAGTGTAAGTACATGGCTGTACTCCCAGAGCTGGGAAAGTGGACACAAGCAGGTGCCTGGGGCTTCCTGGACAGGCTGTCTATTTACTTGGTAGTTCCAGGCCCATGAGAAACAAACTAGAGGGCATCAGAAGGGCAACACCTAAGGCTGTGCTCTAGCCTCTGCATTCATATGCACACGGCCAAAATCACAGCAGGATACAACTTTGATAAATTACTTACATGAGTTTTTCCACTTCCAGTCTGCCCATAAGCAAAGCATGTAGCCATGCCCCTTTCAAATATTGTTTCCACTAGTGGTCTAGCAGTAAACCTTAGAAGCAAAATGAAAAAGTATGTCACAAATATATAGTTAGACAAGCAACCCAAGTATGATAAAGTATATTTCATTAACAAAATATAGCAGGAGTTTAAATATTAGATTGGTAAAACACAAACAAATAAGCAAACAAAAACTTGCTTTGGACCATGAATTTTAAATCAAAACACTTTTATAAAGAAAAAGAGAAAACATGACAACATATTTTAGGGCCATTTTCTGTCTATTCTTACAGTGTTAAAACCCTTGCTTTGGGATTCTACAAACTCCTGAAAGTATCTTCTACATTCTGTTGGCTGTGAAAGTGGTTTCCTTCTAGTAACCTGTCTAGATGCTTGAGAAGGTGGCAGCTGGTGGACAAGAAGCCAGTGAAGAAGATGGGTGAGCCCAATATTTTCAGCTACTCAGTGTTCATGTAAAGTGTGTGAGGTGTAATGGAGAACTGGGCCCTTCCTGTTGACCTCTGCGGGCTACGGGCACTGCAGCTTTTGGTCTATCTCATCAGTGTGCTGAGCAGCTTCTCAGTGCTTTCTCCAGAATCCAGAAAGCAGTATTCTATGACATTAGCAGGAGAGCAAACCATGAGCTTTCCTGGGTCCACCTTTGGATCTGAGGAGTGCAACAAAGCTTGTTCTTGGTGAGACCACTGACCTGGCCCACTTTTTGTCACATAGCATAGTCAGCATGGGAACATCCATAGCTGCATAGGATAAGAAAGGTCAAAAGCTCAAAATAACACTTTCTGTGGTTGTTGTTACCTCATGAGCTTATAATGACATCTAGCCTTGCCACTTTCCCAATATGCTTCAAATGTTGAACATGGAAGACTGATTTATAAATGGGAAGATGAATATAAAACAATTATAAAATACTGAGCTTTTAGCTGATAGTCTAAAAATGGCAAAAAATAAGTTTTTAAAAAATATATTGAAAAAAATTCACTCATATAATTAAAAAGTGGGAAAGGGATAAGAAATGCATCTTTATTGAGCAGAACACTAATCAGCATGCTAAAACACAAAAAGTGCCTCATATGCCTTTGCCAGGTTTTACCCAGGCAACCCTGAAGAAGGTACAGAAAAAGAAAGGCAGGAAAAAGATCTAGTCTAATGAACTATGAATAAATCTGAAGAATGCCCAGGTCAAAAACTGTATGATGTCTTCAGGCCACACAGTTAAACAGAGTACAAGGGCTGTATACTGGGAAAGTTAAATGCAAAATGTTTATTAAATCTATCCTACAAAAATACCTGTATCAGCATTAAAAACTAGACCTATATTTTGTAAAATGGGGGGGGGCGATATTTGAAGAAAGCTAAGAAACAATTTCCAGTTTTGATTACAATTCCCATTTTAAATAGATACTTCAAAGTGTACCTATTTAGTATTCCAATGTCCTTTAATATTCTCTGGCTTACTGGCCTAAGATCACTGAAGCTCGTCTAAATGGTATTTCATTGGTAACATTTCCAATTCTTAGGATTCTTATTACCTCTAATTTTTTGTTTTCTGGACATTTTTATATAATAAAATTAGGAAAAAAAACGATGGCTTATGAATAAATGCAAAATTATTTCTACATGGAATATAATAGGAATGCTGTAAACCTCTGTTGTAGAGGCTGATCCTGTGCCACAAAGTTCCACACCTAAATACATCCTGGAGAAAGTGGGTCTCTCAGGAGTGCTGGAAAGCTCATGAGCACAGGTAAGACCACCCTTTCTGCTCCGAGGGACCCCTCGGAGATAGAAGCCCTCAGGAGAAAGGAACCAAGGAGCAGCCTGGGACAGGATCCTTCCAGTTTCTGTCTGCTCCAGGAGAGCTGGTCTCCCGGGAGACACACCAGTGAGCACAGGTAAGACCATCACTTCTGCTCAAATTCCTGACCCAGGAGGGACCTGCCCAGAGCCAACAGGACACAGGAACCAAGGAACCATCCAGGAGCTAAAAATGGAAATGGAATCAATAAAGAAATCACAAAGGGAGACAACCCTGGAGAAAGAAAACCCAGGAAAGAGATCAGGAGTCATAGATGTAAGCATCAGCAACAGAATACAAGAGATGGGAGAATCACAGGTGCAGAAGATATCATAGAAAAAAATGATACAACAGTCAAAGAAAATGCAAAATGCAAAAAGTTCCTAACCCAAAACATCCAGGAAATTCAGGACATAATGAGAAGACTGAACTTAAGAATTATAGGTATAGAAGAGAGTGAAGATTCCCAACTTAAAGGGCCAGTAAATATCTTCAACAAAATTATAGAAGAAAGCTTCTCTAACCTAAAGAAAAAGATGCCCATAAACATACAAGAAGCCTACAGAATTCCAAACGGATTGGACCAGAAAAGAAATTTCTCTCGTCACATAATAGTCGAAACACCAAATGCATAAAACAAAGAAAATTAAAAGCAGTAAGGGAAAAATGTCAAGTAACATATAAAGGCAAACCTATCAGAATTACACCAGACTTCTTACCAGAGACTAAGAAAGCCAGAAGATACTGGGCAGATGTCATACAGACCCTAAGAGAACACAAATGCCAGCCCAGGCTACTAAACCCAGTAAAACTCTGAATTAACATAGATGGAAAAAAAAACAAGATATTCCATGACAAAAACAAATTTGAACAGTATTTTTCTACAAATCCAGCACCACACGGGATAATAGGTAGAAACCGCCAACAAAAGAAGGGAAACTACACCCTAGAAAAAGTAAGAAAGTAATCTTTCAACAACCCCAAAAGAAGATAGCCAAACAAACATAAAAATAACATAAAAAAAAAATAACAGGAAGCAACAATCACTATTCCTTAATCTCTTAACATCAATGGACTCAATTCACCAACAAAAAGACACAGACTAACAGAATGGATATGGAAACAGGACCCAGCATTTTGCTGCATACAGGAAACATACCTCAGTGTCAAAGACAAATACTACCTCAGAGTAAAAGGCTGGAAAGCAAATTTCCAAGAAAATGGTCCCAAGAAACAAGCTGGAGTATACATTCTAGTATTGGATAAAAGCAACTTTCAACCGAAAGTTATCCAAAAGGATAAGGAAGGACACTTCAAACTCATCAAAGGAAAAATCTACCATGAACCCTCAATTCTGAACATCTATGCTCCAAATGCAAGGGCGCCCACATTCATAAAAGAAACTTTACTAAAGCTCAAAGCACAAATTGCACTTCACACAATAAAAGTGTGAGAATTCAAAACCACACTCTCATCAAAGGACAGATCATGGAAACAGAAACTAAACAGAGACAGTGAAACTAACAGAATTTAAACAAATTGAATTTAACAGATATTTATAGAACATTTCATCCTAAAACAAAAGAATATACCTTCTTCTCAGTACTTCATGGTACCTTCTCCAAAACTGGCCATATAATTGGTCACAAAACAGGCCTTAACAGATATTAGAAGACTGAAATAATCCCATGCTTCCTATCATATCACTACAGATTAAGGCTGGTCTTCAATAGCAACAAAAAAGAAAGCTCACATACACATGGAAGCTGAACAACACCCTACTCAATGATAACTTGGTCAAGGAAGAAATAAAGAAATTAAAGACATTTTAGAACTGAATGAAAAATGAAGGCACAACATACCCAAACTTATGGGACACAATGAAAGTAGTGCTAAAAGGAAAACTCATAGCTCTGAGTGCCTCCTAAAAGAAACTGGAGAGAGCATGCACTAGCAGCTTAACAGCACACCTGAAAGCTCTAGAACAAAAAGAAGCAAATAAACCCAAGAGGAGTAGATGGCAGGAAATCATCAAAATCAGGGCTAAAATCAACCAAGTAGGAACAAAAAGAACTATACAAAGAACCAACAAAACATTCATAAAAGAAACTTTACTAAAGCTCAAAGCACATATTGCACCTCACCCAATAAAAGTGGGAGAATTCAACACCCCACTCTCATCAAAGGACGGATCATGGAAGCTGATTCTTTGAGAAAATCAACAAGACAGATAAACCCTTATCCAGACTAATAAGAGGGCACAGAGACAGTATCCAAATTAATAAAATCAGAAATGAAAAGGGAGATATAAAAACAGAAACTGAGGAAATAAAAAAAATCATCAGATCCTACTACAAAAGCCTATACTCAACAAAACTGGAAAATCTGAATGAAATAGACAATTTTCTAGACAGATACCAAACACCAAAGTTAAATAAAGATCAGATAAACCATCTAAACAGCATAACCCCTAAAGAAATAGAAGCGGTCATTAAAAATCTCCCAACCAAAAAAAGTTCAGGACCAGATGGGTTTAGTGCAGAATTCTATCAGATCTTCCAAGAAGACCTAATACCAATACCCTTCAAACTATTCCACAAATTAGAAACAGAAGGAAGACTATCCAATTCATTCTATGAAGCCACAGTTACACTGCATATTCTCCCTTGAAGATGGAATGGTTTCTGTCTAATCAGGAACCTGTCACAATTTCCTTTCATAGAGGACTTCATAAGAGATTTTTTTTCTAGTTTTATCATGCTTAATGTTTCAAATAGATTTTTGTTGTTGTTGTTGTTTTGTTTTTTTCGAGACAGGGCTTCTCTCTGTAGCCCTGGCTGTCCTGGAACTCACTCTGTAGACAAGGCTGGCCTCGAACTCAGAAATCCGCCTGCCTCTGCCTCCCAAGTGCTGGGATTACAGGCGTGCGCCACCACTGCCCGGCCAAATAGATTTTAAAAACTGGTTGAGTGCATATTACTTTTAGCTTCAGAGGACATCATGTATATTTAAGAGGCATTTAACGATTATAAATTATTTTGATGACTTAAAAAATGTTAATAATAGCCGGGTGGTGGTGCCGCACGCCTGTAATCCCAGCACTCTGGGAGGCAGAGGCAGGTGGATTTCTGAGTTCAAGGACAGCCTAGTCTACAGAGTGAGTTCCAGGACAGCCAGGGCTACACAGAGAAACCATGTCTTGAAAAAACCAAATCCAAAAAACAAAACAACAACAAAAAAAGTCAATACTGAATGTTATGGTTTGTATATGCTTTTCCCAGGGAGTGGCACTTTTAGGAGGTGTGGCCTTGTTCGAGTAGGTGTGTCACTGTGGGTGTGGGCTTAAGACCTTCACCCTAGTTGCCTGGAAATGAGTCTTCCACTAGCAGCCTTCAGATGAAGGTGTAGAACTCTCAGCTTCCTGTACCATGCCTGCTTGGATGCTGCCATGTTTCTGCCTTGATGACAATGGACTGAACCTCTGAGCCTGTAAGCCAACCCCAATTAAATGTTGTTTTTATAAAACTTGCATTGGTCATGGTGTCTGTTCACAGCAGTAAAACCCTAACTAAGACACTGAGTTGTGTATTTTAAAATAAATTTTATTAGTTTAATAAAAAAATTATACCTAAAAACCTCTATTATAACTATTAGAAATAAGAACGTTTATGTCAAAAATCTACATAACATAAAAATGTAGAATGTCTATTTCATATGTGTAGGTCTGACTCTTATAAGCTGAATGTAAACTAAAAAATTCCATTCACTAAAACAACCATCAAACTTAAAGATGATTAAAAAAAATAAGCAAAAGTTTTTAACTTTTATTTGTAAACACACACTAGGTAACGATTTGGACTAATTAGTAATTAATGCATAATGAGTATTTCAAATTTTTTAATACAAGGATTAAATGAAAAAATTTATGTATTCTGTGCATCACATACCATTACTTATGTTAGTTCTTCCCAGAACTTTTTCTTTTTATTTTATGTGTATGAGTGTTTTGTCAATGGGAATCTCTGTGTGCCATCGGAGTGCAGTACTCATGCATGATATACGTGTATCTTAGAAAACCTGAGGCTAGCCGGGCGGTGGTGGCGCACACCTGTAATCCCAGCACTTGGGAGGCAGAGGCAGGAGAATTTCTGAGTTCGAGGCCAGTCTGGTCTACAGAGTGAGTTCCAGGATAGCCAGCGCTACACAGAGAAACCCTGTCTCGAAAAAAACAAAAAAACAAAAAAACAAAAAAAAACAAAAAAAAAAAAAAAAAGAAAGAAAGAAAACCTGAGGCTGCAGTTCCAGGTGGCTGTTGGCCACATAGGTATTGGGAAATTAGCCTAAGTGCTCTGAAAGAACAGCTAGTATTCTCAATGCAAAACCATCTCCTCTCCAACACCTCTCAGAAATATCATATCCATGTGTGTCTATGATATGTGCAAATTAGCTATTAATTAACATAAAAACTTTCAGGGGTCTATGTGTTCCTAGAGCTTGCTATATAGACCAGCCTAGCCTTAAACTCAGAGATCCTCCTTCCTCGCTTCTCCTCAGTGCTACCATACCCAGAAAAACAAAACAGAACAAAAACTAATGTTTTGAAGTATTACAGAGATCTCATGTTAAAAGAGTTTCAGCCAGGCAACAGTGGTGCATTGCCTTTAATCCCAGGACATGGGAGGGAGACAGAGGCAGGTGGATTTCTGAGTTCAAGGCCAGCCTGGTCTACAGAGTAAGTTCCAGGACAGCCAGGGCTACACAGAGAAACCCTGTCTCGAAAAAAAAACAAATGTAAGAGTTTCTTACATTTTCTTCAATTAATGTCAGAATAAGAAAGCACATTACACCCTGGAGAGCTGTACTAAGAACATTAAGTTGTCAAGAAAGTAATAAAATTGTAAGAAAATAATTTTAATTTAAAACAAATTCACTTACCTGTAAACCATTTCATTAGGAGCTGAGTCATCGAAGGCGTAATCAAACCGAAATGTCTGATTTTCTAAGTACCTTGTTAAGTCTACTTTCTGTTTGGGTTCATGTACCATCACAACATCTTTACTAGGGATTGTGATTACATCAAGATCTTTCATTTGAGTTTCTAAAAGAATACACAAAAATCAATGTTCAGTAATTTTCACAGCATTTGATCTAATGACCCAAATTTTTAAAAAATGATTTGAGATCTCTAAAAAAATTAATTTTATTTTGAGTGTGAATGTATACTCACTATGGTGTGGTAGGTATGTGGAAATAAGAGAAAAATCTGTAAGAGTTAGCTCCCCTCCTCCACCACTGGCTCTCAGGGATCATCAGGATTGGCAGTATGCAATCTTACTATACCATCCCGTGTTTCTTTCTTTCTTTCTTTTTTTTTTTTTTTTTGGTTTTTTGAGACAGGGTTTCTCTGTGTAGGCTTGGCTGTCCTGGAACTCACTCTGTAGACCAGGCTGGCCTCGAACTCAGAAATCCACCTGCCTCTGCCTCCCAAGTGCTGGGATTAAAGGCGTGCACCACCACCGCCCGGCGCCATCCCGTGTTTCTTTAGTTCAAGCCTCACAACACAGTCCAGACTCCCCTGGAATCCACAATCCATCTCTCTGGGGTCCCCCAGTGTTGGATCACAGAAGTGTGTTAGCATGCCCAACTTCTAAATTGAGTTTCTACAAAGCAGCATACCTTTTTTATTGAGTGGTCGTTTTCTTACACAAACACATATCCTATGTTCATCAATCTAGGAATTAAAAAACATTATTTCACTAACTTATAAATGCTATCAAAAACAATGAAAAATAAGCTATGGCTTTTAGGAATTTTTTAACATAATTATGGTGGTTAAGCTTTAAAAAACAAATTAGCATTGCACATATTTTAATTATTACTAAAATTTTGAGCACTGTGCAAACTTTGTTTTTGATAAACTATTACTTACTAAATAAAAATTTCTGAATATTATTTTTAGCACTAGTTCTTATTAAGAAGGTACCTTCCATTCATCTCAAAACATGATACACACCAAAGTAAAAACTTCTATTCTACAAATTGGCATCTTTTCAAAATGTTTATTACAGGTAACGTTGTTAGCAAAGAACACTAACAGAAAAAAAACAAAATAAAACAAACAAAAACCCACCAGTACTCATATTACTGAGTAAAATAACTACAATTTAATGAATGACTTAAAAACCATTATTTTTAATTATATGCAAATATTATATAGTTATGTGCTGGGTTCCTTGGAGCTGCAGGGACAGTCAGTGGGCCTGACACAGCGCTGCTGGAAACCTTGAGGACCCTAACTGTGTCTTTCACACAGCCAATGTGCTCGTGAGAGGTAGAGATGAGCCTCTTCTCCAGCCCCATTAATGATAAATCTTATTTTAAAAATTTAAAGATTAAAAAAAAATACTTTTAATACACGATTTCTTGGAATAATTTCCTATCACAGCCTGATTTTAGAGTTTGACAAATTGCCTAAACTAAAACCATGAGCTCAGGTGTGACCGGTGAAATACCTGGCAGAATAACAAGCCCTGAAATATAGAGGAATATACACTTAGGAATAAGAAATCTATTAGGACCTATAACATTCTGCTTAACACAAATATTTTTGGTAACCAAACATTCTAATATATATGATAGTGCAATTATTATCTTTCCTTGGAAAAGTATTTTCATTCTGCAGCAGGTAATGAAACTATAGAATAGTTTTCAACACTGAAATTCTGGTCTATTATAGCCCTTTAAGAGCTAAAGCTAGAATGATATATATTTAAAAATAACAAAGTAGTTTAATGATAAATTGGAATGATTTAGCCAAAGTTAAATAAACTTAAAACTGAGATCAAAGCCTGTTGTGAAGGTCAAAAGAGAAACTAGGTCTCCTTATGGCCCCCTGGCTGACATGCAGGCACCGGAAGGCAAGGAGGCTCTGCCTGCAGAGAGCAGCCTTGCAGGCAGCACTTCCAATATTAAATAAAACTAAAGACTGTTGAACAAAAAATAGACGAGTCATCACTTCTGAAAATGTGGGACCTGAACCTCAAGAGGAAAGACAAAACCATACAGGGAAATAAAATACACAATTAGTGTGAATGTTTCTACTCATAGCATGACATCCTCAGAGTGATAATTCACAAAGGACCTTACAGGATCAGCTGTTGTCAGGGGTCTGTAATCCAAGCTCCCTCTGAAGTCTCTGATCATGCACATAATTTCGTAATTTGGATTTGTAGCATCAACATCCTATTGGAAAACAGGATTTGAACCTTATGATACTTATAGTTACACGGTATGTGTTGCATATAATTTTGAAAATTGCAAATCAGACACTGCCATTTGTTAACCAAA